>JAVQKC010029251.1:0-17162 GCA_036025475.1 Philypnodon macrostomus | reverse complement strand
ATGAATGAATGTGGTTGTGTGATTGGTGTTTGGTGGTGGTCAGAGGGGCCGTAGGCGCAAACTGGCAGCCACGCTTCTGTCAGTCTGCCCCCAGGGCGGCTGTGGCTACACAAGTAGCTTACCACCACTGGCTGTGACTGTGGAGTGAATGAATAATACAAATATGTAAAGCGTCTTTGAGTGTCAAGAAAATATAAAACTAATGCATTATTATTATTATTATTATAGTGTTGACTTACGACAGTTTTCTTCATCCGATTTGTCTTTGCAGTCTGCGTCTCCGTCACACTTCCAGTTCATGTGGACGCACTCCCCGCTCCCGCATTGGAACTCCCCCACAGGACAGCGCGGTTTCTGGGGTTCGGTCCGGCGACTGCACCTCTCCATCGACTCATCCGACTTGTCTTTACAATCGGGGTCTCCGTCGCAACTCCACAGGGCCGGGATGCACTCCGAGTCGTTGCATCGAAACTCGTGTTGACCACAAGTGGGCGCTGAGCACTTTTCTTCATCACTGGCATCACCGCAGTCATCATCACCATCGCACACAAAGATCTGAGACACACATTTCCCATTGCGGCACGGGAAGTCCTTACTCGGGCAGGCTTTGGCATCTACACCGGAAGAAGGGGACAGGAGAATGAAAAGATTACAACAGCAATTTGAAACTTCATTATACCTGATTACACTGAAGCCCTGAAGTCAGTTGTACTAGGAGAAATTAATGTGGGGCTACTTCACTGTCTGCTCAGAAGATGGGATAAGACAAGACATTGCCAGGGATGAATTAAGTTAATGAGCAGAAGTTAATACCAGATGTAAAATTTTGGCTCCCGGGCTTACGGTGTCAGTGTTAACAAGTTTGATCAAAAACTGGCTTATTACCATTAGCGGGTTTTTTTCAAAGCACACCATCTTCAAAAGGACATCTTCAAAAGTCTACCAATTCAATATCAGATGACAGACAAGCAGTGTGTAATCAATGCTCATCCAAGAGCAAGGAAAGAACCAAAATGATAATTAAAAAAAGCTTTAACTACAGTATATCAGCAATCTTTAACCAAAATATGTAGCAAACTAGCGAATGTTGGGTTAGTATAGTTTGCTTACCAACTTTGTATGCTAATACAACGGTCAACGGCCTGATATTGCCTGATCAAAAACATATAACTATGCTAATGTACCCATGTCTAATGCCTAGTGATCGTAATCATTGGTAGTATGAACCAAAACAATAGCCTGTTTGATTGTTAATGAAAAAGAAAAGTCTATTAATCTATACACAAAAGAGGCAACACTTAAGTTATTTTTATACACAGACAAATCATACTAATTATGTTTTCTGTCCAACATTGAATATTCATTTATTAACTGCAGTTTAATCACAATGGCCCACTGTTCACATCTAACAAACAAGAGATGACACAATGATCAAAATAACACATGTGCCACAGCATGCACTATGTATAAACAGGTGTATAATAAACATTGTGGGCCCCTTCAGTTTCCAGACTCCTGACAGCTGGGAACTAATCTGACTGTTGCAAATGAAACGTCAGCCCACTGTGCATTTCTTTCCCAGAAGTGAGGCTATCTAATCCAATACAAGATGAAACCAAGCTGAATCATGTATGCTACTAAAAAAACGCTTCCTTGATCAGGGGTAGGTTTTAGACATAGTCCTGATTTAGTCCTAGTTTAGATGAGTTCTGTACCTTTATCTTACCTCATACAGTTTAGTCCTGTAGTACTTGTTTGTGCCTATTCTATGTCTGGTTTTCTCCTGTTAGATCTAGTTTAGCCTTTGTTGACATGACTTAGACGTAGTTTAGTCATGGTTTGGCCCTGATTAAAAGCTTGTTTAAGTCTTAGTTTAGCCCAGTTTCAGTCTAATGTAGACCTATTTTAGTTCTGATTAATACTATGGCCTCTTTGGGGTCAGTGGGGGGTTCTGGTGAATCTTTTAGGGGGGCTTGAGCCACCCTTATAAGACCTAACAACACCCATAGTCTTTAATGCAACCTTTCAGCACCATGGATAGCAACCCAACAGTAACACACTGCTCTCCCTCTTGTCTACAAACCTTCACACTGAGCCTACGGGACTCATTATGATAATAGGCTATCGGATTCCCTGCTAGCTATTACTGCTAGCATGCTAATCACCCCCACTCAAATCTAAGTAATTTAATTAACATGAGCACACAAACAACACCAGCAGCATTCCGGCATATGCTCAGGTGTCTGGAGGTCAGCTAAGGTGTTTGTACAAGCACTTAGGTAAACTAGTTAAGTATTTAGATAAACTGTAAAATAGAGGTATTTTCTCATATGTTTTGCTCTGGTTAATTTTCAGGTGAACGCTATAGATTTCTTAAAATTTCATCAAACATATGGTTCCTTTTTACAACGAATAAGCAGTCAGATCTACTGTTATGAGCTGTCCACTCTATTTGATAGATAATATTAACCATAATACTACACTCTTGTTTCAACACTAAGCTCTAACTCCATTGGCTTTCTGGATGTTGTCAATTGACATTTCTCATTTCTTTGATACAACCTCTGCCTCTCTCTTATCAGCTGGATTTGTCAGTTCCGACACGGCAGGTCAATCAGTGAAGAGTCAGAGGAGCTGAGCCTCGAACACTAACTCCAGCCAATGATCAGAAACTGATTGGGAGGGAGATAGGAGAGGTGCTTAGTAGAGCATATGGTCTGAGAGATGGATGTGGAAATGCCCTTCTCACCAAAATGATATTAGAAAATAATTCAAATGTATAATTACGCTGCATTTGGCAAGGATACAATTGGCAAAATTGAATACACCTAATTCGAATTCCTCGGGACTCAAATCAAAGACTATATCAAAACATACTAAAGACTAAACCAGGACAAAATAAGGTCTTAACTAAGTGAATACACTTAAATGATAATCAAATGGATAATGGATCCAGACACTAATTGTGATTCAGATGGAAGACTGGAACATTATTGCAATATAGTGTCTTTTATTTGCTCTGGATTATTTATCCCTAAAACTCAGCCGCAAAATAAAGGTTAAATAACATAAACAACATTCCTTATTGATAATTAAATGCATTTCTCCACAAGGTTCACTTGACCAATTACACTTTTAAATGAGGAAATCAGTAATCAAAGCCTGGATCCATCCTGACAGGACCCTCCACACTCCTCATGTGATTGTGTTTAACTCAGGGTCAGAGCTTTCTATCTGTCCACTTCCACACGAACCAGTGGACAGCTAATAGATGGAGCAGGCAGATAGAGCAGTGCTCATTGACCTTCATCTAAAGGACGATTAGACTGACCACAAGTTGGCTTACACAGGGACAGGACATGCTAGCTCTACTGTCAAAACTACATTTAAAGTCAATCTGTTCAGGCTTCAAGTTATGTTTTCACACTAGGAATAGAACCAAACACTACACTAAAGAAGCCGAACACACTATAATTCTGGTATCATTGTTATTATTAGTATTATTTTTTTTTTACAATTTCTGATAAAAGGCGTGTTTCAAAAATAAATGTAATATTGGCTTTAAAAACCAACAAACACAAACAAATTTGCACTTAGGAATAAACACAAATAAAAAAACCATATTGCAAACTGTTGGGTTTATCTTCTGTGAATCAATATAATAAATAACACATGGTGGAACATGATTGAAAACACAACACATATCTTGGGTTACGATGACGAGTCCACCCTTTAGCAACATCTATTTGACATGCATCGAAGTACCAAGCTGTAAATGTCAGACACCTTTTTCATAAATAGCTGTGTCTGGAGCAAAGAAACCAATCGAACCCTGGCCTCACATGTCATCCACTGAGGCATACGCACACAGACACAACCTCAACCTTTGGTCAGCTGGTGCACTTTGAAAAGGATATACCATATTGATTGACAAAAGACAACTATAAAACACAAAACCTAAAGACATTAAGCATTAAGAAAGCTTAATGGACCTTTATTTTTGAGTATTGAGGATCGTGGAAATACATTACATTTCAGAGAGTAGGACAGAATTATGACGTCAACAACATATCAGTGCGTGTTTTCATCAGGTCTGGGCTGTAGAAGAGCACAGTGTCTCGAAACATTAGTCTCACAGTACATAAAAGTTAGAGGATTCGAACTAAAAAGTTTTTGATATTTCAAGGCGAAGTAAACTCCCAGATTGGTCTTTTGCATTGGTTCAGCTGTCACTTTGACGCACTAAATAAATGATCTGATAAAACAAGAGGCTGCACACAAATACAAAGCAAAATGCCACCGAGTCTGGAGTTAGCTTGTTGTTTTAGTAGAATCTTTGTTGAAATAAGGCGATTTGGGTCATTTATACCAGTGATTCCCAAAGTATGGTACGGGGCCCGCTGGGGGTCCGTGAAGGTCCTGCAAGGGGGTCCACCAAAGCCTCTACATCAAGACCTCATAAAGAAATTTAGCTTGAAATGAATAAAAATATGTAAACAGTTATATAATTTTCCATCAGCTATCACTTCAAGCTATTTATAATTACTAGAGGGTGTTGTTTTAAGTGTTTTCAATAGAAATGTTGATGAAATAGATGATTAAATTGAGTATTTTAACGATTTATTTTTTGACGGCAGAAGATTTAGGACTAAGGGGGCTGCGGACAATACGAAACCATTGATTAAACGTCAAAGAAAGCTACTTTTTGAGGTCAGACATGGACAGAGAACAGGGGTTGCAAATTAACAGCATTGTTCTGTGAAAAAATATCTCCAGGGAGTCAGTGTTTTGGTGCTAAAAGGGAAAACCAAACATCAAAGTCATCACAGACCATTTTGTAGCCTCAAAAACTGATTAATGTTGTTTATCTGCTACCATCTGGTGAAAAAAGCCCAAAACACTGTCATCAATTGCATCCAAACAGCGTTTAAATACTTTGCTGACATCCGGGACTGTCTGGCCCCACCACTAGATTTGCCAATTTACAAATTATACAATTATATTATACAAGAAGTCACTTGCCAGACGATTATTATTTTTACTTTACATAGTTTTCTGTTGTTAGAACTGATCTGTTTCAGCTTGTATCACGTTCAGACAGTCTTTTGCAAAGTGGTGGTTTGTACTGTACATGGTTCTTTGTGTTGTATGTATTCTTTACATCATTACAAGTGTGGCCATTGTTCTCTCTTTTTCTGGCATCAACAAAGGATTTTAACCATTTACCATTCTCTGTAATATTTAGTGGTATGTGGAAATCCCAGTGGACCGGCAGTTGTCTGAACTACTTGGACCAGTCTGCCCATTGTCACTTGTTTGAATGTGAATGCATGTGATTGGATGGCTATTGTAATAATGAGCAGTTGAACATAATAAAATGGCCAGTGAGTGAATTACATATAACAGTTATTCCTTTAAACTGCATGTTAAACTGATGGCAGAGTTGACACACACCGTAGCCCACATACATACGTTTTGAGGGAACTAAGCTAATGTAGCATAAGTATTGTCTCTGGCATCATTAGGTTTGAAATGAAGAAGTGGAAGCAGTGCCAGAGGCGTTGGCTTCTCTGCATTTTTAAAAAAGAAGGTTCTGAGCTCACAGCACTAGGGCTCCACATGCCAGCTTTACTGTTATTGCAATAGGCTATCACATTCTCACAAGAAAATACATCAGTTTTGACCTGGTTGAGCCTCGGTTTAGTCCTGGTTTATTAATTGTGGTCTATTATCTGATTAAATTTCAATGTAGAAGAAATACCTGCAGTATGTAAGCAATCCTAGTCATATTTGCATTGTAATATTCAACATAGTTATAGCATATTGTATGGCTTTCTAATATTGTGCAGCTCTAGAAAGCATGTCTCTTATTGTAGGTCTGATCTATAAAAAGCTGAGATAGAGGAACAACAGTGGGAGGAGAGGCATTTGGAGATGAAACACATAAGGCTGGTGAAGTCCTGGGAGTACCAGAGTGAAGTCGATGTTCACATAGGCAGTCATCTTGACATGCGGGCCCTCTCCTGGGCACTCACAAAGTGTTTATCAGTGCTTTGGCTACATTAGACCTTTGAAACGTTCAGGGGCAGGAGCCATAGTAGTAATATGCACATTCACATGCACAAGACTGGCAGGCTTGGGGTTCCAAGATCTGCCACTCGCTGCAACATGAAAGTGATCTCCTGTTCCTGGTGGAATAGGCAGATAGACAAGTGAAGAAAGAGATAAAATAGTGAATAGATATATCACTGACTGAGGTTTACCAGGCTGCATGAAGTCAACGGTTCATGTCATTGGTGGGAAGAGCAGCATGTCTGTCATGTTGTCAAGCTGGAGGAAAGAGGCTATAGTGGAAAACAATAGAGCCTGTGTGATTGTTTGATTTAACACTTTGTAGCAGAGCGCAGGGGCATCATTAGGTCTATGTTAAGGTGACTCCAGGCCTCTTAAATATTGCCCTAAAAGAAGTCATAAAAAGTTTGTCCTGATACATAACTCTTGAATGAATGACAAGTAAATGATTCTTATGGCAAGACAATACTAAAACTTAACGTCTAACTAGGTTAAAACCACAGATAGGTGTAAAGCAGGATTAAACCAGGCTAAAATAGGTGTAAAAATGGGACTAAACAGGGTTTAACATAGTATAAATCAAACCAGGTCTAAACATATGAACATAACATAGTCAGAACTTTTAAACATGGTCTTGGTCAGAAAATTTGAACCGATGTAGTTTGCTCCTAATGTTTGTCCCATCAAGCAAAGATAAAGGGAGTTTCAAAATGGCCTTAATGTGTGTGCTTCTAGTTTGGGGTTTATCGACATAGTTTGCTGGCATGATTGTGGGGCTCAATTTGTTATTGTTTTGTGTTTTGCTATTTATAGGTTTTGATTTGCTAATCATTTATTAATGGTTAAAGAGGGCATGCCATATGGTAGGTCTACAGCATATCTGAAATACTGGGCCCAAAGTTAGTCACCTTAAAACACCTTATAGTGCTTCAGTTGAAATGGTGTTTGCAGATGCATATTAAACTGTCTTTGCTCAGAGTCAGAACATGTCAAACAAAGTGTGAAAAGCCAATGAAAATAATAATAATGATAATACCTCATTGTAGAGTGGAGTCAAGGGAAACCAATTGAAATAACTACCTCCACAATGATTATGACTGCAAGATTATGCTGAATTGTACCATGAGAGATTTCAATAGCTCATTCAATATGTGATCTGGAAACATCTTGAGACAGTGCTTTGCAAACATTTTAATGTCAAATCTCAGAAATGCTTAGTTATTTGTTTGTTTGTTTGTTGATATTGATGATTGTTTGATGATATGTTAGCCTAAAGATAAAACCAACTCAAGTGTAACCCAGGACTAAAGTATTATGTAAAACTCAGGGACTATACCCCAACTAAACCAGATCTAAACCAGTAATAAGGACTAAACCATTATCAGGTTCTTAAACAAGTCTGAATCTTAGTAGTACCACTAGAAACAGCACACGTGCCACCACTTGTACCCATACCACAATTTGAGAACCACTTAAGACATAATATTAAGTGCCTCACATGCTTCACATTGAGTATGCGGCACTGTAGGGAGCTAATGATGAATGTACAACTGTGCCTTTAGAGCCTTGTACCACATGTGTATCGACAGAACTATGGATGATATTCTTTTTCAAAAACAATTGGGTCATTAAATATACATTGTGACATCCATGCATTTATCTTAAAAGTTACTGTTGCCCAACACTCACACTCACTGCATGTCTACAAATAATTACGTTCAGTTGATAATTGCCAGCTGGTAAATTGATGAATATATTAAAATGGCCCATTGTGGATTAGCATGATGATTAGATCTACACAATAAATCTCTTACAATACATTATAATAGCATGATTAGAATATGAGATCATTATCATTGGATGTGCTGTTGTTGTGGGTGGGCTAGTTCTGTAGATACTGCAAGCCACTTCGACTATTTAAGCAAAAATAACTAAATAGAGCATTGGTCTTTAGATCTTTTGAACACAGTAAATACTATGAATGCATACATTTCCATTTACACCAAGGGTTATTGGAGTTAGGTCATTATAGCAAGACTAATGAATGCACTAATGGCCGCCAACACAGTTTACCTTTGTCCAAACTGGAAACTGTCATGTTTGAAACCTGCTCTCCAGTGTGGTACCCATAGGGAGTAGATAGAACAAAATATGTGCTCAGTATAAAGAATGTCCAAACTCCTGATAAGATAAATGGAATGATTGGAACTGCTGAAAAATGCTAAACAAGCAAGATGTTTAATTCTGTTAAGAGCCTGCTCCAGCAACTATGGGCATTAAGCAGCGGACAATGACAGGAGTGACATATACTGACAAATTCATTCAATGGGAACAATTCTCCAACTAACATGCTTGGGAAAAACAGTACAAAATCTTTTTATTTTAGCATCTGTCTGATCATAGATGAAGTCCAGTAGCTTCCATTTTATTGCTCCTTGTTTACAACCACAACTCTTCCACACTGTTCAGAGCTTGAACTCAGATCTTAGTTAATGTTCTGCTTGAGTGCTCTTCCCTGTCATCTCTATGTGATCTGGCCTGTGTATCTGCAGCAGGAAGGTCTTGCTTGTGTATGGGAGTTGAAAGAGCTTGGGAAAAGTTCTGGAGGCTATAGTTTGCAGAGATATGCAGTTAGTTTGAAGCCAGAGCCACTGCTGCTGCTGCCTCTAGGTACTGCGCCTATTCCATTACATTACACCTACGCACACAGTGAGAGCAGTCAAGGATTATAAATGAAGGAGAGTGTAATAGGAACAAACACAAAGACAAGAGGCTGCTCGAGCTGTGTGGCACCTCTTCTGTGGCTGAGGAAACCAAACACAGAAAGTCACTTAGTAAACCATTGCAGATGCTGTATATTTAAAGAAAGCAATCACTCAAACTCAATGTGACTGTTGATTTTTCTTATTTTTCTACAGAATAATTATCACTAGAGGAATACACTGAATTGTAGCATAATGAATACATACATACAATAGCACTGCATGCTGGAGATAGGCTAGCTCTAGCCACAGCTGACCTGGGGCAGACAGACAGAGGTATGGCAGACTATGCACCTACAGCATTCCTGACCACTGCCAAATACTGTGTAGACCAATGACACCAACACATTTATATATACAGTAGGTAAGGTGGGTTAAGTGTTTTGCCCAAAGACACAATAACAGTATGCAAAAGTTCGAGCAGGAATTGAATCTTCCTAGAGCTCTCTTTCTCTTTCACGTTTTAACTAAATAGATCCTAAATGAGGCCATTCAGATATATCAGGTATAAACCAGGACTACATCAAAACAAGTGCCTGGTAAAGCTTTGTTTCACCTCCAGTGAATCGTGGGTGAGGAGGGAAAAAAAACAAACAACTCTCTAAGTAAACCATTTTTAGATATATTTGCTGTATTTTGGTAAGTAGGTAGGCGCTCTGCTTGGTCCTTTTTGATCTGTTATCAAATAATGGGATGGAGGTTAGGTTTGCTATAAAAGCATGTGAAGATGTGGAGGAAGGGATGTGTAGCTTTTGGAGTGAAAAATAAAATTAATAAATGTAATAAAGATATATTCAAAATAACATTACACTGACTAAACGATGACAAACATGTAAGGAACATGCTTCAAGTCAAAAACAATACAAAACGATTCTCCCAAGGCAATCTAAATTGACCATGAAGATCACCTATTACCCATAATTGCTGGGAATGGCTCCAGACACTCTCTAAAGTCAATCTCTAAATAAGGCAGTATACATACGTGTAAACAAATGTGATATATTGTCCTCTTTATCAAATCAAACTAATGCAAACACAAAACATTTCCTTGATGGTATTTAACCAGCAGCAGCTCACTGTAACAGAACACACCAGACTCAAGTGAAAAGAGCAAACTCTGGTCAGACCTTCACCAAGCTCTGGTCAGACCTTCACCAAGCTCTGGTCAGTCGTTCACCAAGCTCTGGTCAGACCTACAACCAAGCTCTGGTCTTGACCTACAACCAAACTCTGTTCTTGACTTACACCAAGCACTGGTCTTGACCTAAAACCAAGCTCTGGTTAGACCTTCACCAACCTCTGGTCTTGACCTACACCAACCTCTGGTCTTGACCTACAACCAAGCTCTGGTCTTGACCTACAACCAAGCTCTGGTCTTGACTTACACCAACCTCTGGTCTTGACCCACGCATAAGTAAAGATAGACTAGAATTGAAACAAACAAGACCGAAGAAGATGAATACTTGACTGATTTCAAAAAGTAAAAATGTTTCCCCAATTGAGAACTGAGAAATACCACAAAGATCACTCACATTCAAATGGGAAGAATCTCTTTAGCTGCTTAACAAGTGTTTTTCAATCAAACACTTTTCAAAATAGCAATCTGAAGTAATTTTTACTCATGCTCTGAGCCCATACACACAGAGTCATTGAAGAATTGATTTTAGACAAGTGAGAGCTGTGAATCACTTCTAAAGAAGGATGTTCATGCAAATGTTCAACAATGTAAAACAAGAATAATATAGGCTATTGCTTACAAGACACACAATGAATGCAATGCAAAAATAGTGTCCAGGTATTCAGAAGGCTACTGACTCTACATAGTAAAACCTGTGATAAATGTGAAGTCACAAACTCATTGGTCGTAGGCAATGAAACTCTTCTGTAATGATTAAAACCTCAACATTTGTATAATAAAAGTGCAGTATAGTTTCATAACCAGCTTTGATAAACGTATAATATGCCTTTTCTGCTATTTACAGTCATCCACAATATAAATATCCCAAGAAACAATAGCAGCTTATTTGAATGAACACACTTACCTCTAGACAGACTGCCTACAGCCACACGCACACACGCACACGCACACACACACCAGACCACATGGGGGTGGTGCTCTTAAACCAACACCATCCCACATTACCATAAATTAAATCTTCATAAACTTCCTTCAAAGGCCTCTTCTCATTGGAATAAAGGAGCCCTCATCCTACATCTATGTTTTATTCAACATTAGGATATGCTCAATTAGTCGCTCTAATTAACGCCTGCTGTAGTAATAGTGGGCACTGAGGAGAGAGAGGAGGAGACATAATCAGTAGAAGAGATCAGAGGTGAGGGAGAGGCTGGAAACACAGCTCTGGAGGAGAGACAAGACCAGATTTAGAGAAAACGCAGTCTAAAAATAAGGTAAGGTGTGGGGGTGAGACAAGATGGTGAACATTTAGGCTGTTGCAGGGAATTCTGTGAATGTCTATTAGTGATAGCATTTATAGGCATCAAGGGTGTCAAGTATTGAGAGGTTTAGGATTAGTCCACAAAGAGACATAAACGGTATAGTTTCAAAAACATCTCTCATAAAGGTGGAATCGTTTTAGAACATATCTGTGTCCACACGGGTTCACGCAGCACCACTGAAACGCTGTAGTGGGTATAGCCAGCCTGTTGGTGGCGCCATGACACTCTGACAATAACAGCAAACATGGAGCACTGGGAAGCTCCATGTTTGTTGTTATTGTCAGAGTGTAGCCCATGTGGGTTATAAGAGGAGAACAACGTTATCGTTTCACAAAAGAGCCGTATTGTTCAGAAATATGAAAATATGAAAATATGAAAACATGAAAACATGAAAACGTGAAACCGGTTGTTGAAACTGATGCGTTCACAGCTAGGATCTGCGGACGCGGATGGACATGATTCCATAATATCGTTGTTTCACCGATATAATAAAATACCTTAGCGGATACACCAAAACTTTTCTCCATGTGGACAGGGCCATAGACAGAAGAAACTAATGCTGCTTATTTTAATTAAGTTATCTCAGCGCACACCATAGCACCATTTTGTTTTGATGTGGGGTATCCGATGTCCGGTGTGTTTATTGGCTGATGTAGCTCCCTGCTTTACGTTTTCTCATCTTGTGTATTCAAAGATTGTCTCTTGATGTACAATAATAAGTTGCTATTATCTCAGTTGTTTATCTTGATTTTCACTCATAAAACAAATGCTCACTGAATATGGTTTTCATACCATTCTCTGTAAACTCTTGACATGGTTACAGGTAAAATAATCAATTTCAGAAATAGTTCACCTAGAAACAACTACAAAAATACAAATACAAAATCCATTGACTTGATGCTCACACCTACTGCAGATATGTCGTCCCAAATCAATGGCCAGTATGTTGATATACTTGTCTAGCTCATCCAAACCAAAAGCACCCTAACAACCGATGAGATGTTTTAGTATTTTGAATAATTCTACCTCTCATGTTAAGCCTGTATGGACAGCCAACGAGGACCACTTGACTTAGCCCTGGTTTGAATCACTGACTAAATCTGCAACACATTTAATGGCCTAATAAATGTTGCCACTGTCACAGAAGCAAGTGGTATTCCAGTTAAAGCTCCTATCAGGCTTGTGCTCTGTTATCTTTGCATGTACACTTTGTTTGTTGTAACCTCACTGTCAAAGATAGAAAACCCATTTGCAAAGAGTATTACTACGAAAGACCAATTAACTTTGGATGGAGCAATTTCTGTTTCATAGCAAATGTGAAAAAATGTTGCACTTTTCATAAGCAAATACTGTCCTACCTTTTCCAACATGTTTATCACTGTTACATCAACTGTTACAACAACTGTTACAGGAACTGTTACAGCAACTGTTACAGCAACTGCTACAACAATGGTTACAGCAATGGTTACATTAACTGTTACAGCATCTGTTTGTTACAGCAACTGTTTGTTACAGCAACTGTTACAGCAACTGTTACAGCAACTGTTACAACAACTGTTTGTTACAGCAACTGTTACAGCAACTGTTACAACAACTGTTTGTTACAGCAACTGTTACAGCAACGGTTACAGCAACTGTTACAGCAACGGTTACAGCAACGGTTACAGCAACTGTTACAACAACTGTTACAGCAACTGTTACAGCAACTGTTACAATAACTATTACAACAACTGTTATAACAACTGCACAAAATCTTAAAATTTTATTAAAATACACTAAATCATTAAAGAACCATGGGTCTGTCATATTGGGGCTGGAGTGACTCATGTATGAACCACAAGGTGCTAAACCAGTCATTTAAACGATATATCAAAAATTGGACTCTACAGGTTATTATAACGCATGCTCAAACACAGTCAAAGCACATCAGGCAAGAAATCAATTATGATCAAGGACCTCACAAATATTTATATATAGAGTGCTCCAAGCTGCATACAATGGGAAACACTTGAAGCATTTTAAACATATCAACTTGAAACAGGAAATAAACCTGATCTTAGAGTATTTCTGTGAGAATAATCACACGTGCATCTAAACTCACTGGACACTTTATTAGGATATCTACTTGCTTGTGAGTTCAAATAGGTAATAATCACAACACAAGCAAATGTATTTCTTACGCATATACACGCATATATTTAAAGTAAACCTGTTCAAGTTTAAACCAAGCATTTGAATGACAAGGAAAGATAATTTAAGGCCTGGTGTTACTGATGCCAGGTAAACAATTCAGTATTTTAGAAATTAACTTGGATTCATATACAATCTAGTGGGTTTGCAGAGAATGATCTGAAAGAGAGAATAATTGGTAAAAAAGTATCTTGACCTGGCGGGTTATCATGGATGGCAATTTGTTAAATCAAGGGTTGGAAAAGACCATCTCTGAAGCCACGAGATGATAAAACAAGAAGCAGATGGTTTCAGCATCAAAAGATCACACTGAGTCCCTAAAATGGAGGAAACATATTTCTCTCCAGCTGCCAAAAACATTAAACCATGACGGCTCGAACCACAGCAAGTAAACAAACTCTATATTTCACTTTTTTACATCAGCTTGAGTGATTTGGTCTTTCAAATTTACAGTCTTCTTCTTCTTTAATCCTAGTGTCTGAAGAAGCTACATTTGAATATGCATGTTTGTGACAGAATGTGGACACAATATATTGCAATGCTTGGCTTTTCAGGGCTATGCCTGTAAAATCTGACTTTAGGAGTCACTTTTACAGAATCACAAAACGGTATACGGTATGTCCCATGATATGTAATCACTGTCACTGCAAGTATAATGTGTTCTATATATAAATATACAAATACATTAGTAGTATAAGTTGTATCACTGAATTTTGTATGTGGGAATGTAGGGCACATTCTTGTCGCTCAAATGGTTGTTTCCTCATTATTAAGGATAACAGACGGCTTGGGTCATAGGGACAATCAGCCAGAGAAAACCCAAAACAAAACAACCATGGCATGTGCAGTTTTAACCTGCCTAAAAATAAACTGTTGTCATAGGCTACATTTCCCTTAACACCCTTATAAAAATATCTGAAAGATCTCCTGGTTCACTTATGATATTCATTATTTTTAGTTTTATCACAAAAAGAAAAAAGGAGAAGGTGTTGGAATAGATGCATGGAGTTCAACCATTATCTTTATAGATGTATACTCGCATGCTTTTTAGTCATTTCATAAAACCCTTAGGCACGTGAAAGCTGTGTCACTTATTAAGTCACAATTTTCCTGTTTGTTCTATGCATGTTTGTCAAGGACATCCTCATTCTACCTAACCTAAGTACACCATAGTGTTATGAGTCACTGATGAGTCAACAATAATCATTGACCAGCCTGCCACATAAGGGTCTCCACATTTAAATGATCACAAATCACATCATACAACACTATGAATAACCTTAATAGAAAGACATATGGAAATATAATGTAGAAAGAAGGCACAGAGATATGACGATGTGACTTGGCTTGTGCAGGTTTGTGTGTGTTAGTTTTTTTTAATCAATACTGCTGATGAAAATCAATGGGCTTTATACAGCTTTAATAACAGCTGTTAAGAAGAAGACTGCACTGAGCCATTTCAAGTGTGAATGCCAGAGTTTGTGAGAAGCTGGGATAGTCACTTAAATGCCGACAGTTACCATTGCATGCTTAGAAGCTACATGGCCAAACACAGGCTGCAATTACTAAACAAAGCCATGTATTTGTTACTGTTTGTGATGTCAACATTAGTGCAGCACACACATGGAATATACACACACATACTCAAACATGTCATTACTTTTTGACTTTTTCAGCGTCCCCCCACCACCAGAATTGTTGTTACAGATAATCCCTAGTGAATCAATGTGAGAGTGAATGTTTACCTGTGTATGTCTCTGTGTCTAACTAAATGGCCACTGTTTAGGATGTGTCTCTCGTATGAACCATAGTTATTTGGATCAGCCAAAATGATTTCACATCTAACAGTATATACGTGTATTTTTCTTCTGGATTTTCATTTCATTCTATCTCTTTCTACCTTTCCATCTCATTACAGTGCACATATAAAGTAATTAAGGCACAGAACGTTAACTTATTTGAGGTAAATACTAAAGATTCTATTTAATATTACCTGTGTTAACTCAAGTTCTTAGTGCAAATTCTTTATAAAAGTAGTAGGGTTTTGATCGAGAGTTATTTATTCATTTGATATTTTTCTTCATAACTTTCTTCTAGGAAAAATCCCCAGGAGGTCAGCGTTCAAAGACATTCGCTTTTTTCAAAAACCCTTTCACTCTTTGCTGTGATGACTACATCTTTTAAAGATGTAGCTTGATGTTGAAAGAAGCTTTTTATGGTGTTATAGAAAATACAATAGTCCACCATTAAAGAAACATTACCAAATGAGCACATGACCTTAGAACTGAAAAGGCATATAATACAATTATCACTTTCTTTGCATACTCTAGGGGCTCATATATGATAATCTTTATATTTTATAAATCCTAAAAATTACTTATAGAACCTTTAAATACTAAATAAAACACAAAACCAACCTGCTGCACATTGCTCTTCGTCTGCCCCATTCTCGCAGTCTCTCTCTCCATCGCATCGCCATGACAACGAGACACACTTGCTGGCGGCTCCTCCACAATCAAACTTCTCTGGTGGGCAAGTCTGTCGGCCTGTGGAGAGGGACAGGGCGGTGAATAAAAATGGGTTTGGGAGTACGGAAAAAATGGGAATACAGGAGGTACATTGGTTTAAATGGGAGAAAGGTTGGACAGGAGACAGAGAAGAGAGAGAGCAGACAGTCAATGAAACAGTTTGATAACTTGGTTTATCTTGTTGCTCAAATCGATTTGCCCTCACAGCCTGGCAATTTACCTCAGCTCGCAGCAGGACGATAGAACTGTGACATGACAAACAGTAACACAAAGAAATAAACACAACCCACAAAACACAAAAAGAGATTAGCGTAAGACCAGTCCTTACATTTACACTTTTACAAAGGTTATTAATTTTACAATGAATAATGAATGCACATACTACCATTATATTACAGTTTCCCACATATTTACACTAACCTGTCACTTCTTGTAGCCACATCTTAATATGTTGTATGCACATGAATTAAGTTATTTCTTTCCCCAGAATCATTTCAGAACAGAAAGCAAATTAAATGTTCTGGCGTTTGTCAACGGGAGCAGGCTCAGTGAGGGGCAGGGGATAGTGGATAGTGGCTCTGACTGCTCAGACCAGCACAGGCTTACAGAGCCTATGTGCACAGGAGCAGTTTGCAGAGATAACTTTTTAACAACAAGTGGACTAACATTAACTAAACAAAGCCACAAGCCCCTGGCTCTGTGTGCAGTTCCAGTCTCCCGTCTTCAGGCTCCAGCCCCTGGGCCAGCGTCTCTGACTTATCTCTCCCAGTTACAGCAGCACACAGACACCGTGTGCATTCTTCCCTTTAGTGACTCGTTCTAACCGTATGAATAAAGAACACAGGAACTACATGCTCCTGTGTGTGGTATAATTTAAAAAAATATGAAAAACAGACAAAAGCAGGTAAAAAAGCAGGTTAAATGAGATGTAGGCCTGACAGCTGAGAGTCGGTCATTGTGCAGTGTGTTCCCACAGAGATCAATTTGAAAGTTGAAAAAGGGCATCTGGACAAGGTTTGATTGTTGAAAAGCTTTCATCTGCCAATCCAGCAGACTTCTTCAGTTCTGGTTAGAAAGGTGGGTGAGCTGAGATTTATAGGCTGATACTTGGAGGAGTGGTATAAACTTGTTGGATGGGCTTGAGCTTTTCAAC
>JAVQKC010029248.1:0-15232 GCA_036025475.1 Philypnodon macrostomus | reverse complement strand
CACCACCGAACACCAATCACACAACCACATTCATTCATAGGCAATGTGGGTTAAGTGTCTTTCCCAGGGACACAACGACAGTGTGCGCTCGGACGGGGGCTCGAACCACCAACCCTCTGGTCCAGGGGCGAGCGCCTACCCCACTGCACCACTGCCGCCCTCTAGTGTAGTTAGTGTAGTCTTGACTACCACACTCATTATGGAGACAACACAGTGCAATGAAATCCAAAAGTGGAACAAATGATATATGAAACAGATCATGAGTGTCGAGCTTAGGGGATGTCTGCTTTCCACTTGTTGGTTTGTAGTCTTCATTAAATGTAGAGCCAAATGACTATACGAGATGCCAGACACTGAGAACCCAGACACACACACACACGCACACACACATGCACACACACACACAGGCAGCTGTTAGTTTTCTAAGGCGGATCAGCTGAGAATAATGTTTGGCAAAATGAAGAGGCACAGAAGAGGAGGGCTATGGAAGCAGAGAGGTAGTGTGGGAACTGAATAATTAAGGCCTTGGCAAAAAAATTGTTGAAAAAGAAACGTATCGGAAATTACTGGAGACATAAACTTCGGCTGAACTTTTAAGATATAGTTCATCAAGTTATGGACTGACAACACTCAGTAAAGTAAGTCTACTTGAAATTCACTATGGAGTTTTATATATGGTGTATACGCCTGAACATTTCTATCTGTTTAAATCACCAAAAGATTTCAGGGTAAAATATTTTCAGTTCTCTCCACTTCAGTAGACCAATTTGTCATCAAAATGAACCAAGCATTTTAAACTTGGTTCAAATAGGTCATTTATCTTTGTGAATTTTAGTAGTATTTACCTCTTCCCACTATATGGCCACAAGGTGCCTCACAGCAAGAAGGGTCTAGGTTTGAGTCCCGGAATGAGCACAAGGGCCTTTCTGTGTGGAGTTTGCATGTTTCTCCCCGTGTCTGGGTGGGTTTCCTCCAGGTACTCCGGTTTCCCGCATCAAACCAAAACTCTAGGTTCATCCTACAACTAGGTCCTGTCTCAGATCTGGAGATGGGACTTTTATTTTATGACAAATAGTTCATTCATAATTCTCCATTGCGTAGATGAGTGAGCTCTAGCACAAGATGAACTGATCAAGACAGAGCTATCTGTGCAATGTGTAGGCTTTCATCCCATAGACAAATGAATGCCTGTTATAAAATTTTTACTTTTAATATGGTGGAAGAAGTGCAAAATGAAGATACCGAGAGTGTATCTGAGCGGCCTATTCAGACTTCTCAGGGTTATTTCTTTTACAACATGAAATGTAAGACTGTGGAGAATCCTGAGCTGTGGTTAATTTAATTAATACATGGTGTATTCTAAGAGCTAAAGGTTCTGCTTCAAGGCCAGAACAGGGCCTGCAGTACAACACAATACAGTGCTGTACACAGTTGCTGGTCACTTTATTAGGTACACCTTTTGGGATTATAACAATGTATGGTAACACTTTATTTTACATAGCCCCTAACTACATTTTATTTACCTCATTAAGTACAATGTCTAACAAACTGTAATAACTTAACCCCAACCCCAACCCCAACCCTAACCTTAACCATTCTGTATGTACAATGTAGTTACATGTTATTACAGTTTGTTACACAGTGTATTACATTGTACTTAATGAGGTAGCTACAATGTAGTTAAAGGCTATGCAAAATAAAGTGTGACCCAATGCATTTATGTAGCACTCAAACTCGTGTCAAACACTGGTGCAAAGTTGCCTCTGTATGGCTTAGGGCAGAGACGTGGCAGCCATACCACGCTCACAGCCCATCGACTACACCTCACCCATAACAAGTAAGAACACAAAGCCAGTGATGTCCTGTTATGTTTCTTTTGGACTGAGTTGCCCGCTAATCCCAGTCTTTCGTTCTGAACCTCTGCCCCCACAAACTGCAAATACCATGAGATCCATTTAATGTAATAGGGGAGGGGTATGTTGAAGATGTAACTAGATGTAAACAGGAAATATATACAGAGAGTGTAAGTCATGTTCACTAGTTCCTGTTTTATTTTGTGACTTGTGTTTTGGTTTTGCTCCCTTCCTGTGTATCCTCCTGTGATTCCTCCTGTTTGATTACCTGCCACGCCCCAATGTGTTTCACCTGTGTCTCGTTGTCCTTTGTATTGAGTCTCTGTGTCTTCCCCTGTTCAGGGTCTGTGCATTGTATATATCAAGTGTGGGTCAGTGTCGGTGTTGTCCATGTTCGTCCTCCGTCCAAGGTTCCCCGTTTTTTTTTAAGTTTTTGTTACCGTTGCTTTTTATTACTAAAAGATATTGGCAGTCTGCATTTTGGTTCGTTTTTTTTCCCCCTTGCTACACGACAGTAGTAGCTCAAAAGAACACGTCTATAGACTATCTACACTGCAATTTTTAACACACATGAGCTTTAGCAGCAGAAGATCACACCAGGGTCACTTTATTAGGTATACGGTCAACCTAAAAAAGCGGTCAATGAGTATAGTGGGGGTGCAGCTCTAAATAAAAAAAACATTTGACTGAATAAAGTCAAAATAGAAATAATAATAACAAAAATAGATTTGCTTGCAGTGTTCAATAATGTTGAATACCACTTCTGCAGTGTTGTGATCCAGAATGCTTTTTGTGGCACAGGCAGACATACTCTATCTCCTAACATGGGTGACAAGCATGGCATTGTGTGTAAACATTGTTGACATTTCTATATTTTCCACATGGTCTGACCTTTGCTTCAATCTTACAGACGGTACACAAGTTGGATGTGAAATGTAGCAACTTTTTACCAACTTTTTATCTTTTTTTGGCGTTAGGGACCTCATGCCACTTGTATCAGTAAAGATATATATTTTTGATTGGTGAACCTGAAAATAGTTGATTTATTATGTTTATTTATTTATTTTTTTTACAGTATTTGCATTTTTTTTTTTTTTTTTTTTTATACAGTATTTACATTTTTAGTCTGGACTGAAATTCAAAAAAACATTGTTTGTATCTATTCTATTTTAAAACTAATCAATTAAAGTATCACTATAAAAAGGCAGACCACATGGGTAATGGCAGTGGGAAGTGTTCTAGACCGCCAGTTCTAGACCAGTCTTCTACTCCAGGAAAAAATGTGCTACAGAAAAATGTGTTGAAAAAGGGGCAGCCAGACCTATTTATTCTAGAGACTACATATTGTGATTGTAATTCGCATACCTCAAGAGCCACACAAGAACCAGAAATTAGAAAATGTATACTAATGCGCACATTCAAAATCAGAATTTAATAATATTTTGGGATTACTTGAGAGAACTACTTTTGTCTTGTTAATACCTTCTTTGACTACATAAAACAGATCTGGTGGGCGCATACTTACACATTGTATTTACTTTTCAGGATCGACAAAAGCACAGTTGACAATAGAGGATATTTTAGTCTGCCTCTCAGTTTAGCTAAAAGTATTGTCAGAATGAAAAATCATAGCTCTGAGAAAACAAAGACAAAAAGGGGGACAGTGAGGAACACGTATTGGAAATAGTTAGCCAGGGGCCTGTGGAGAGGAGAGGCTGTTGGCAGCATTTTGATACAACAAAGACCAGTGTACACAAAGCAAGCAGTAGCCAAAGGGGAGAAGGGTCTTAGTGTGATAGTGGTAGACACAGGCTGAATATACTGTGTGTGTTGGAAATGTGTTGGCAGCGCTTTCCAGAGGGCACCGGGAGCATAACTGTAAAAGAAAGTAAAGACCCAAGTTCACCAGAAGGGCATGAGAACAGAATGGGACGATGCCATCTGATTCTAAAGGTTAAAGTAGTCATATTATGGTCATCTTATATAATGCATTTCACTGATCACCTGTACAATACTTTACAGAGTGTATATATGCTCAGGCATTCAAAAGTGCAATGGCCCTCTTCAATATTCTATAGGCTTAATCCTAAATCTTCATCAAAATACAAAATGTAATCACAATTAAAATTTATATTGAAAACTCTCTAGTAACATTGATTGAAAATAATATAACTATCTACATATTTTTTCTGCTCATTCTTGTTAGCGGTTGGCTGAAGACTATCCCAGCACCTGGGCATTAGGCAGGGTAAACCTTACCTATAGTCGCAGAGCTCACACAGAGACACATTAGCCAGAGAACCGAACCAATGACCTCCTAAATGAGAGGCAAACCACTCGGCCACCATTCATCTTTCAACCCTCTTTAAGCCTAAATATTTGATCTAGCTCAATGCAATTCTTTATATGTCTGTCTCTAAGCAGTTCTGTTGTCATTAAATCCAGAATTCTCTTTTTCTATCCAATTCAATTCAGACGTGCCTTGAAAACCCAACTCAACCTTCTACACTGATGTCAAGAATTCTATATAATTCACAGAGGAAAAATCATATTGACTTGCAAAGCTATGTCCTTACAAGTAATAGGCTTTCACTAAACTATCACCATTACAAATTGTTCTGAGAAGCGAAGGAACATTTGGGTGACTCTATAGCCTCCAGTGCCATGAGGTGTAATCACCACCCTGGATCCAATTTTTAATATCACTAATGCTGTTTGTGATATTGTGTACAGGCTCAAGACGAACCAGATTTCAACTCCTATATTTTCACAGTCAAACGACGAAGTTATTGACATATGACCACAAGAGCACAAAGATGGAGATGGAGTACTCTGACCACAGATCCCAGAATCCAAGCACTAGCCTCTCCCTGCTGAGGCAGTTTGACTGACTCCCTCTGGTGCTTGCTGCTTTAGATGCCCCCGGGAGACACTCTGTAGTAGGCTCAGGTTTGAGATTTAAACAGTTCGATTGGAGTTGTGACTTAACTATAGTACTTACACAACATCAATGTCTGGAATATAGCCTTGGAAAGAGAGTCCCCGGGGAACAAAGTGAAACCTAATAAAACAACAATGCTGCCAAAAGAAGTTCTTCACCCAGACCAAGAGAACAGCCTAAGAATGCAGAGATTCCTCAAAGCATCCATTCACAAAATATGCTTTAAAGACAAATTAGGTATAAACAAAAACTATAGTGCCAGACAATAACATCTGTCATTTGCTTTGTGAAGACAGACTGCAATAGCTGTAAACTTATAATAAAAATATTTCTACAACCATTACAGAACTCTTTTTTTCTATCACCATCTCAGCAGCAGAACCATCTCCTCTCCTCTCCATCTACACAATTAACATGATATGGTGTAGGCACCAAGCTATTTCTTAATACATTAATAGTCAAAATACATTTTCAATCTCTCCATGGTTAAAATAAATATAACATCCAGGAATTGCTGTGTGGAGGTACTTACTCGAATATGAATATTCACACACATGAAGAGCTGTTTTGTATGTTATGCATTAGATGTATATTTTGTGGTCTAGCAAAAAAAAATAAAAAACAAGCCCAGAAGAGTGACAGCACTGGGACTGTGACTAACCCATAGAGACAGGCACTAATCAATTCACTAATTGATACATGTTTGCTGAATAAATTAAATCCTTATCCTCCAGAGTGTGGAGATGGGGTGTATGCACGGTAAGGGTATGTTTAGAAAGAGGAGGGGGAGTTTTCCAAACCGTAGTAATTACACATCAGGGTCCTGCAAACTTAAATGAATGATCTCTCCACTCCAGTGGATGGACTTTTTATACACTTTGTGTAATATAAGCTCTTTCTATACAGTTGAATCCCAGCAGGGCGTCAGTAACAGAGTGTGCTGAGCATACACAGAATTCATTTAAAGTGTTAGGAAAAGCCAGCACTTGGCAGAATTACATAAAGTCTTCTTTAGTGGATGTGGCAGCCAACAGTGCATCAATGCTGCACAACTGTCTGTTTTGTTTAGGGTCATGTTGATGTCTCTTTTGTCTGTCTGAGGCGCTGGCTCAATATGAGAGGAAATACAGTGACAAATCAAAGCATTGGGAAAGGGAATATGTAACAATATAGTGTGCTATAGTGTGGGTGGATTTAGACAGATACAATTGCACTCGATGGAAACTTTAAAAAAAGGCATAGAATCACATTTAACCTTCATGAAGAGTACAATTGAGTTAGTTCTGTACCTGTCATGCTCTCAAATTGTCTGTGACATGGATGTCCATGAGACCACAGTACTCTTGTCAGCAGAGAAATGTTTGAATGTTAAGCAATGAATATAAAAGAATGAACTAAACAAAAATAATACATATCATTGTCGATTCCATTGACGTTTTTTTCAGTACTGTTGTGAGTTCATTCCTGTTTTTAGTAAGACATTGATATATTAAATGCAGATTCCTGATAGTGAGTAACTAGAATAAGAATACCAGGTTAGCTCTGCAAATATGCTGTATAAAGAATATATGTTCCGCCTCATGCCAAAAGCAGCCGGGGTTGGCTCCAGTCCCTTTTGAGCTTTAAAGCAGAGAGAATTAATGAAATGAGTGTTTCTCATATGGTGGCAGGGTTTCCATTGGTATACCACTGACTATCCTGTATTGCCATTGTACAGAACACATATATAGTGCAGCCATGTCATTCATAAAATAATCAATGTAACTCCACATGGGCTACAAGGTCAAAACTCAGTCCATTGTGTTACATGTGTGCAGTCATTCCCAAGACTATCAAACAAAACACTTATATATAGCAATGTTAAACCCCCCTAGGTCCCATCATGTCATCATTAAAGGCCATTTCTGTACACTATTATAAAGGCGCACAGACAAACCCATGTAAAGGCCAATTGGAGACATCAGGCGGCCAAAGTCACCTCTGTCTGATTACGACTAGCTCCTCCACCATGTTGCAGTTGATATTCATCAGATGTAATGAGGTGGAGAGCCAACACTCCATTAATATCCTGTGCTCTCCTGAACATCTGCAGCGTCACGTCCCACATTAGCAATGACAGATGAGCGTGCCGATCGGGGACAGGGTATTCACTTTTGCAGACAAACAAATATGCAACCAGATATTAAAACGTACATATCTTTGATGACCTAGTGGTGACTTGAGGTAACAGTGAGTGTTCAAATCAGTTGCTGACCAAATACAGATGAATGTAAATATGATTCGGTATAGAAGGCACAAGAAGTCAAATTCTATTTTTTTAAAATCAGTCAACAACAATTAACATAGTAAAACAGTTCTTCACAATTACGTTGATTGTAAATTGTTTCTGACTAACTACATTTCCTGGATTCTATACTCCAAGTCCAAGTACAGTCTCTCGAGTTGAGTCTGCATGTCCTCTCGGTGTGACTGTGGGTTCTTTCTAGCTTCCTCACTCTGCCTTTGAACATACATGTGGAGAATTGCACTTTACATGGAACATTCACCAATTCACACTGGCATATTATTCACCAGTGACTTGAAAAGTATCTTGCCTGATGACACATGCATGAACACGTTCAAAACAGAGATTGAACCACCAAACTTTTTATTGGATCTACTCAAAATATATATATACAGTACAGACCAAAAGTTTGGACACACCTTCTCATCTCAGTTTCCTTTCTTTTCATGACATTGTAGATTCACACTGAAGGCATCAAAACTATGAATTAACACATGTGGAAATATGTACTTAACAAAAAAGTGTCAAACAACTGAAAATACGCCTGATATTCTAGTTTCTTCAAAGTAGCACCTTTTGCTCTAATTACTGCTTTGCACACACTCTGCATTCTCTTGATGAGCTTCAAGAGGTAGTCACCTGAAATGGTGTTCACTTCACAGGTGTGTCAAAAGCAAAAGGTGGCTACTTTGAAGACATATTTTCACTTGTTTGACACTTTGTTAGGTATGTATATAATCCCACATGTGTTAATTCATAGTTTTGATGCCTTCAGTGTGAATCTACAAGCCTACTGAAAATGTTTACAAAATATTGGAATCGGAATCGACCAAGAAATTCCATATCGGTGCATCCCCAGAATAAATGTATTATTATTATTATAATTATTATTATTATTATTATTAAAATGTATACTGACGGAAATGATGAAGCAAGCAATTGTACATAAATCTTTATTAGTCACAATGTGTTTAAATACTGCAATAAACAGTGCATCAATAAACTTTTGACAAAACATTTGAGGTCTGGTGTTATAACTGAGCAGATACTGTTTTTAGCTACAAAAGCATTTATTGATTGATTTTTACAACCATTAAACTGTATATTGTATATACTGTACATGTTTTTGACATATTCCCCTTTAATCCTGTGGGGAACCTTGATTGCCATATTCAGAAGATAAGAAAAGGTTGGCAACACAAAAAACACAAATCTCAGATAAGGCTCCAACAAAAAACGGATTGGCCACAAACACTCAGACCCAGAGTGCTACCAGGGACAGGTGTTGAGAATTAGCCATGGCTATAAACACTGTGACACAGGCATCAGATTATTTTGATACAATGATCTATGTTTATTGTGTCGAATAAACAATAAATAAATCAAATAAACAATAAATAAATCAAATAAACAATAAATAAATTCTAAAAGGCAAATTGTGCATATGTGTAAAGAAACACTAAATAAATAAAAGATGTGACGTAACGGTGACATTATGATTTTCTTGCTCTTCACTTGGGGTCACACTGCACACCCCACTGGAGATCTCGACAGCATCATGGCCTGGCTCTGCTCTTCGCCCTGAAAATATGGCAACAACAACGTTCACTACGGCCACAGTATAACAACCAAGAGTCACTCTGGCCAGTGGTCGCAGGGCTAACACAAGGACCTACTTGAAATGACTGAATTACACCAGTTTCATACGAAAAATCGTTCATTGTCTCAATCAGTCCAACTAGAAATGTCAGCATTCAACTCCCGTGGACTATTTCTCATTGATACAATTTAAAAATCTCAAATACAATCTAGAATGTGTGGATTAAAGCTGATAGAAGTATTTTTTGCAATAAGCTAATCTGGAAATGTGAATAGTTAAGTAAACTGAGACAATGAAAGATTTTTCGTGTGAATGATTACTGTTTCCACTACTTTTATCAACCATTTATACATTTATAGTTATATATACTAAACCATACTAAACGCATTTACTACAAGCTTTATGGTGCATTCTAGTTGTACTCAGAGGTACTGTTGTTGCTAATCCCGCTAACTGCTAAATTAACCCGTTAAGGTATTAGATTTGTTTATTTCCGAGTTAATAACTGGAACGCTTCAACTCTGAGATTCTGTCGCTCCGAGCTCCGACGACGACTGGAACGCAGCATTAACACCTCGGAGATTAGTTGAATGAACACGCAATCATTTACTACAAGCTTTATTATTTATTAATTTATTTATTGGCCAATTAAAAAAGTGAGAAATGCTTCAATTAGACTATCAGAGCCTTTTCTGTGATGTAAATGAGGTCGTCTGTAGAGCCCAGGGGGAGGGACTAAAGTAAAGCTCGACTACTATTGGTCAAAGTGGTATCCCACAAAATTTGCGTTGACGTTGCTGTTGAGGCCAGGGGATCGACTCATTTAAATAATCATTTTGACAGATTTACATCATAGAATAAATACAAACCCAGGCTTATGGATTGATATTTTTGTCACAATGCATTATTTAACACTAATAATATCCTTATTAAGTAATATTTCGCTAAGGGTCACACCTGCTGACACTGTATTATCATCGATTTTGTATTTTTTTGTCTAGCCATAAGTAACAGCCTGTTAAATTTTCTTACACAAGCCGAAGCTTTACGAGATAGTGTGGCATCATTTAGCCTGGAGTCAAGTTACATTACAAAAGTCATCCACCCACTAAGCTGCCTCTTTATTCCCATTATAAGCATGTTTCTAGACAGATTATGTGCACAGTTAGCATGTATATCTATTGAACCGAAAGCTAACCGTTATCCATGATGGCAGCCACGGATGCAGCAGCAGCAGCAGGGTCCGGGGGAAACGCACATCCTCCTGGCCGTGCACTGGGCTGCTGTGGTCCGCTGCAGTGGTCGGATGGTGGGTCTTTTTCATTATCATAGCATGTAGATGATGTAGGAGAGGAAGACGAGGCCCATAATGGCGAAGAACATCAACATCAAGATGTCCACCATGATGGAAATGCTGTCCGGCGGCGTAGATGTGCGGAGGACAGCGCTACAGCCGGTGCAATGGTTCGGAGGAGATCGGAAACACTCGGTAATTTACGGAAATCTACGTAAGGACGCCCGTCTTGTCTCGTTTTTTTTCCGGGTTTAGCGGAAGTGCCACAATAAACAATAGGATATGTTACTCAAAAACAATGCTTACTTGAAATGAAGACTTTTGTATCTATTTTCTACATTAGGAATTAGCAATATTTCATTTTGAGGCAAATAAAGTGACTAGACAGCCTGACAGACATAAGTCGGGGTAACGCCCACACGACACGGGCGGTTAACTGAAACTAAAGTGTATAAGTATGTTTAAAATCAGTCATCAGTGCTGTATCTCAATGATCAACTATTCTTCACTGCCACTGCACCACAAAGCTTTATTCACACCAAAAAATTTGGTTTGTAAATTAAAAATGATACCATACAATGTAACCACAGACCACAGTGTGAGAAAAATGACATTTTATTGAATCTGCAGAATCATAAGTACAATTTGATGTGCTGTAACAGGGCAACATGAGATGATATCAGGTCCTTTATGCATATGTACTGTTTTTTGTTTTTGAGTGGCATGGTGCGTTCATGTGGATGTCGGGAACTCAATGTACACGCGTAACATAAAGTGTAACCAACACCAACCATTATGTGTAAGTTTATTGTCATTATTTTGAGCTAAAATAGTCGTTTGTTGAGCCAAAGATAATCAAGCGCCTGATAAAAGAAAAAATAACTGAATGTTTCCGACTTTCCGAGATAAATCACACAAAGAACAATGACTTTCGAACTCGGATGTTCCGAGTTTCCGAGGACCACACGAACGCAGCAAGTCATTATGCATATCATGGAATCTATTTAATTTAAAACATACAAACAAAAATATATCAAAAACAGACCGTTTAAAATCGAATGCACCAAACTGGTCTTGAATGCTAAACCTTTTGCGATAATGAGCTTACATGATCTCTACAAAGTCTACAATTTATAACCAGTTTTTTAATGAAGCAAGGAATGATTTATTGGAGAAATAGGAGTCTACAGTGACAGCTGAAGTGGGGCATGAGGTGAGACTAGTGGGCAGAGATGGAAGATACACGGTTATGACAATATGGTTCAGTAATGGAGGGTAAATCCTGACGATAAAACAGGTCAAACTGGCCCTGCCTCAAAAACTGGGAGATTTGAAGAGCGATGGGTCACTGCTCTGTGCAAAGTCCCAAGTTTATACAGTATCACAAATTCAGCTCATTCTTAGCAACATTGACTCAACACTGGCTGCCTCTGGCCAATTTCTTATCATCCATTACACATAGAAATCATCCATTACACATAGAAATCACCAACATACAAGATACACTTTGGATAGGATGCAGAAAAATTAGTTTGGATACTATGACAATCCTCAACGCTTTGTGATCTAGCTTCTGTTTTGCAATGTTTTCAGTAAAGGTCAATGCAACACACAGGAATGTTCTTCCATTGTTTGTGAAGCTAAACACATTGGCCACTTTATTAGGTATCCCTTTGGCATCAATAAGGCTGCCGCTCACTGGATATTGTATCTTTTTCAAGTCATTCTCTGTAAATCCTAGACATGGTTATATGTGAAATTTCCTGCAAATCATCAAATACTGAAATATTCAGAACAGTCCACCTGGTACCAACAACAGCTTCAAATAAAAATCACCTTTCGCCTTCATTCTGATGCTTGGTTTGAACTTCAGCAGGTTTGTCTTGAACATTATGTGCATGACTAAATCCATTGTATTGATGCAATATGATAGGCTGATTAAGCTCACAAAGTAGTATGTAGATCACCCTAATAAAGAGGCCAGTGTTTGTACATTAAAGTTGTGATTGTTTCATGAATGTTCAACACCAACTTGCACCACATTGAAATTTTTGTATGGATCATTTAAAGACAAAAAAAAATCTAATTGCATCCTCTTATCCACAGTCACAAAAATATGATGAACCACTGTTTTAAGCAGGCAGTCCCTTCCCAGAGCACCGTGAAGTGTAAAACCCCTTTATCTGACTTTATGATACAGTTATAATTGTACAATGTCATCTAGCTACATAGTGAGAACCATGGACCTTTTTCATATTCTTTCTTATTATAATTTTTTTTTAATAAAGCTCGAGTTTGGAGTCCCCCTTTCAACACCCCAATCGTTCAAATTTGTGAAGACAGTGAAGTGTGCGATTACGGGCAAGTGAGATTATTTACATCACTTAGAGATGGTTCTGTAAAGTACATTGTGATCACAGAATTGCGGTATTCAAAATTACAACAAAATACAGCACTTCTGTGAAATCGCCAGCAAATTAAATGCGTCATGTTTTTTCATCTATGAACCAACCTTTACATCACGGTGATAACCACCATCCAGAACACTACACATGTTCATATCTACTGTATAATAATATTGGTTGGAATACATTGATCAGGCTAACACAACATTTTGACCACCTGCCTTACACAACAACTCAACAGTTCTCAACAGAACCAGCATCAACTTCTTCAGCCATTAGTAGCTTCTCTGTTGGAAATGGGCCTTCACTCCCCATATGCTTGTCGCTGGTTCGCCAGTGTTCCTTACTTGGACCAATTTGAATACATACTGACCACAGCTGCAGGAACACCCAACAAGAGCTGCAGTTTTGGAGATGCTCTGGCACAGTCTTCCAGCATCACGATTTGACCATTGTCCTGCTTCTAACACAAACACAAACTTGGAGGACAAAATGTTCACTTGCTGTTTGGGTGCCGTGACGACTTGAAGACTTATTTGATTCACTTGACCCGTCAGTGGCCATAATGTTACACCTGATCGCTGTATACAATTTTCTAAGCATTTCTCTGATCTCGCCAACAAGCAGCTAGGAGTAAGCCTAGACTGATGTAATACTGTTTTTGCTAGTTGTTTTTTTGTATTGGTTCATAGACAATGTTGCTGGCATTTGATACAGACTTTTCATAATTTTTTTGTTTAAATTTACAACAGAGAAACGCTGAAGAAAAAAAAACACATTGAGAGATTGGACAGTTTCACTCACAGCTCCAGAAAACAAAAGGAATGTTTAAAATAAAGATTGTATTATACTATAGTTGTGCTTGGCGTTTTTTTACACTGAAGTAATGGGGGGATAAACCATTAGAACCTAATTTTCTCTCCGGACTGAAGGCATCCATGGGAAATAAATGGCATTAAAACTGTGTAGCTACATCCGCACTGAGGTTGGCTAGTCCAGTGAGGTTGAACAAGGCGGACTGAGCATGTTCCCTAACATTGTCCCTGATGCCTCCTGTAAGTTGAAGATACTTAAAGGGACCATATTATGTTTTTTGTTTTGTTTTGTTTTTTAGTCTTTTTGAAATCACTTTGGACACTATTCAATTAGGATTTATTTATTGAAATTATTATTTTTTCCACATGTCGCTTTAAGCCCCCCCGCCGATTATGTCCGCTTCACTACTACAGCCAATGTCAACAATGGCTAGTAGTAGCAAGGTGGGGTTTCTTTAGCTATTTATATTAAAAAAGGTGATACCAAGAGTTTTCAGCTCCTAAGAAAGTCATTGCCTCAGCAGACATAATTACTCTAGGTATGGTTTTGATGAGGAAACATTATACGGTAATACATAATAGGGCCCCTTTAAGCAACAACAGGAGGTGCTCTTCAGTTAGGCTACAATTCCAGTTACACAACCCACAATGCAATTCTAAAACGGAAGATGGCTACTGTGTTTTTACCTGCGTCAAATGCTATAAATATATTAAAAACCTCTCGATTAATATAAGAAGTGGCGGCTTATTGAAGTGAAGGACTGAAGAGGTTAAAAGGACACTGAGATTCTGCACTGTATGTTTCCAGTCTGGCCAAGTTAAGAGCTGCAAAATCTAGACATGGAAATTGCTAGAGATGTATGGATATGTTATGTCAGGGATTTTTTTTACTGGAGCCTATGCCGGCAACTATGTGTGTTAGGCGGGGCACGACTTAGTACTGTGCAGAGGTTTTTGGTTAGTTGTGAAGTAAAAAGGCTTTCAGAAATGCATTTATTTTAGTCAATTTACTGATTGCACCCCCAAACATACAGATCTGTGTTGAAGGTTGATGATACGATCCCAAAGATCCTTGATTTCAACATCATGGAGATTTTGTCCAGATTTGGTATTGCATTTTGTAAAAAAAAATAATTGTTACTTATTATTATTTTTATTTATTATCATTTTATTACCTATATTCCAAAGCCTTGTTACTATACAGCATATCTATAAACCAAGCAAATACTGTAATTGTAATGTATGCTCCCGTTCCCTTGACGACTGGAGAACCGGCTTATATTGGCTATATGAGACACGGCCTGACCCCTGACAAAATGCAATGCTATGCTAATATCATTTCCAATTGAGTGAGACCCGGGTAAAATATGCGGAGGATGCCTATTGTCCAAAACACAGACAGACAGACAGACAGAAGAGGCAGACAGACATACATAGATTAGACATTTGGAGTAAAGTTGATTTGCGTGAAAGCAGGACAGGAATGAAAAGGGTGAACTCGTGGGGTGGGGTATAAATTAAAAAAAATAGCGGCATTAAGATAAACATGGCACTGGGCTTTTTCCTTAGACTTCTCCCCAACTCTTCCCCTTGTATAATTTTTATGATGCTCAGATTCAGATGGTCTCCACGTAGTTGGCGGGGAGCATGCCCGTTTGACCGGTACGCTCCACTTTTCCGAACATCCAGCCCTCGTCGATCACCTGCACCTCAGCAATCACATCCCCGTCCATGAAAGACACCTCGTCGTCGTCAGCGGCAGTGTAGTCATATATTGCTCTGTACCGTTTCTGGAAGACACACACACAAAAAAGTGAATTTCAAACACGTCAAAATAATTAAGGGTTTACTAAACTGAGAAATTTTTAAGAGAATTTAAAATGCTTTAATGCGGAAAAGGGTGGCGTGCCCTCTCCCGGTCGGAGGAGAGTCCCTGCCTCAAGTGGAGGAGTTCAAGTATCTTGGGGTCTTGTTCACGAGTGAGGGAAGGATGGAGTGTGAGATTGAGAGGCGGATCAGTGCAGCCTCTGCAGTGATGCG
>JAVQKC010029242.1:0-23582 GCA_036025475.1 Philypnodon macrostomus | reverse complement strand
TCCATAGAGTAGCTTTACTGCACAATACTTTTGACTTTTACTTGAGTAATAATATTTTGAAGTAACTGTACTCTTACTTGAGTAAAATCTTGGAAATCTAGAAAGAGTAAGAGTACTTTGACCACCTCTGTGTGTCATGTAAGAACAGCTTTATGTGAAAAATGTGATGATGAGGAAATTCTGTTCCTTGTGCCTTCATTTTTGAAAATATTATTTATGTTTTTAGTTTATCTTTTAAAAATATAAAAATCTGTTTATTATGTTTTTATTGTTTTTTGCCAGATTACCAAAAAATGTAACAAATAATCTGAAATAATTACTCGAGTAATTATGTGAATGAGTACTTTTTACTTTTACTTGAGTAACATTACTTTGAAGTAACGGTACTACTCTACCTCTCTACCTCAAACCAAAGTTTACATCAGCTTCTAGTTCATTGTTCAACACAACATTTTAAACATCTCACAAATATTTATCAACATTACACTTTGCCTCCCTGTGCTGTTGTATTTGTAAACAGGGGCTGGAATATCCACCAATCTGCTTAAAGTCTTAAAATAAAAAAAACACAAGTTAGTTCTATGATGTAAAATAACTAATCTTTCATAATTATTATTTTATTTTAGTCCCTCCCCTGGCCTCTACAGCAACATTAAATCAGACTTTGTGTGTTACCACTTTGTCCAATAGTATTTGAGTTTTACTTTAGTCCCTCCCCTGGCCTCTACAGCAACATTAAATCCGACTTTGTGTGTTACCACTTTGTCCAATAGTATTTGAGTTTTACTTTAGTCCCTCCCCTGGCCGCTACAGCAACATTAAATCAGATTTTGTGTGTTACCACTTTGTCCAATAGTATTTGAGTTTTACTTTAGTCCCTCCCCTGGCCGCTACAGACTACAGAAGGTCACACAGCCAATTTGAAGCATTTTCAATTTTTTATTGGGAACTTTCTTTTACTTTAGGGAACTTACAGACATTATAGCCTTAATAACAATACAACACAGATGATGTATGGGTCTTGTTCCATTCTGTGGTGTTGTTCGAGTTGGAGTTAATAACTTTTTAATTTGTATTGAAAAACATATACTATATACAACCATGTTCTAACGTCATTAATTATTATAATGATGTTGTTGTTTCTCTTGCATTATTTTCCCCATTTCTGTCCAGAAATGGGTCTGGTGGTGTCGTACCCACACAGGACGTCCCGATGCACTGGGGGATAAGCATGATGAGTTTGTTCCAGGAGGGCATTACCACTGGTTAAGTACAAACACCTGGTAAAATATTGGCAATTAGGACATAATTAGCTGCTAATGTATTTCTAATCCAAAGCGGGCCATAGATTTGTCTTTTTTTGCGTAGACTCCCTTTTTTAATGTTCTCCGTTGTTATTGTTCTCCTCAGGTATTTGTATCCCTGGAACACTGACTAAGTGGCCTAGTTCATCATATGCAAATGGCTTATTAATTACACATGCATTATGCCCGTATTTGGAAGACATCAAAGGGCCTGCGAGTCTTCAGATGGTCCCCCTCTGTACCACGCGCAGGTTACAAATGCCTGCGTGTGCACTTTCCGACGTGTCTTTTCGGGCAGAATAACTACATCCTCAATTAAAAATGTTCACAGGAACCTCTCTCCGACTAATATTTGCGAAGCTCCTCTGGAGGTCTGAGCTTGTTTAGTAAACCGTAAAATGGCAAATAATCACATTAAACTAGATTGCGTAACTAGGTACTTTCTATTAAGAATATTTCACTCATTCATATCTTCATTTGCTGAGTAGTAGTACCACTGGTAGGCGTGGGTTGTAGGATTGCCCACTAACCAGAACGTTGGAGTTCTGATTCCCAACCTGTTCATACTGCCGAAGTGTCCTCGTGGGCAAGACACTTCACCCACCCTGCGTTTGGTCGATGGTGTAATGGAGATCTTGAATTGCAAAATACAATGTTCTAAAATGTACATTCAATATAGTGTAGCATTCTGATGTAAATGAAAACACACATAACAAGTATTTCTTGGCTCACACTTTTACACAGGTTACTGTAGGCCGCAAAAAAAGGTTTGCTTGGATGGGAACCGAGTGCTGCAAAAAACTGCATAACACTAGCAAAACTTAGAGTAACAGTAGAAGAAGAATGCTCTCAGATAACAGCCAATCACAGTGAAGAATCCAAGCCATTGTCATAGCAACCAAAATAAGTTTGTAACCACTTTGACAGAACAGCCTCAGCTTAACAGGAATAACATTGGGTCATTACAATAGAGCCAACGTGTCCTCGTGGGCAAGACACTTCACCCACCCTGTGTTTGGTCGATGGTCAGCTAGTAGATGGTAAATAATGCATTCAATTGTAAAGCGTAACGTGTAATGGAGATTTTGAATAGCGAAATACAATGTTCTAAAAATGTTTCGTTCAATATAGTTTGACTCAGCTTTGTATAGAGCTTGGACAGTCTTACTTCTAGCACTGAGTATATCGTTGTAAAGGAAAACATTAGCCCTCTGAAGCTTATCAAGTTGTAGCAAACTCTGCATTGATCTGCGCTCCTTTCTCGTGATCACTTGTGTTTGGGTGTTGGACATTTTACTTGAGTGTATGCCTGCATGTTTGCTCTGTCTATTCGTCCCTGGTGAGCTCCCTGTTAATGACCCATACAGCAGGTGTCAGGGTGTGATTTATACGGCCTATAATGCCTTACATTGATTAGCAATAGCACTCTAATGGGATGCCGGCTCCCTCCCGAAACAAAAGGAGAGCGCCACATACCACACCCTTTTAATATTATGCATTATTTTTTGTCAGGTTTGAATGAATATGGAGTTAGACGGTGTGTGTGCAATCACCGTAACCCTGGGCAGTCCCCTGTTATCAGTCCCCGGTGGGCTGCTCTGACTGGGTGCTGCTAGCGTAATTAGCACAGTGCCTCCTTTGATGATAAAATTGGTAATAGACCATTCCTTCCCCTCTGCTACCTACCTGATTTTAGCACCATTTATTGATCTAATTAAAACTGTTACAGCTTTTAATGGTGTTGTTTTTTCACTTTATGGAAAGTAAGTTTTGATTAAAGCACCTCGACTTGATTTTTCAGTTTTCCGTCCAGGCTTTGACCTCACTCCCCACACCAACACAAATATAGAAACATTGCAATAATACACTTTAGTAAACAACTCAATTGAAGCCTAAGAAACACTGTTACATTAGACCAACCTCTTTTGTAGCTTATGTAACAGTATAATGGCGTTTGTAGTAGCAGCTCCACATGTTAGTAAAAACCACAAGCCTGCAAGCTATTAGACCCTTGTTGTCATATGGAGTGTTCATAATCCCGGAATGGAGGCGACTGGAGCAAAAGTGAGTGTTTGTTTTGTGGGATAGAATAATTCTGAGCATACAATGAAAAATACAATTGTGGTCATCAATATTTCTGTGAGGACTTTTTGAATTTTGCCACCATTGACCCTTTCAAAGTTTGTAAACAGAAAAATTCTGGAATGGTAGCAACTGGAGGCATGACCATAATACATTTTCAATGGAGAAATTAGAATTAGCTACAAAATATCACACATTATGATGGTTTTGACAAATGACATCCACTCTGCTACATGTAGGTGATGTCAGAGCCTGGTTAAGAAACATTAGTGAATGTACCTCACATTGTATGTTTATTTAATGTACACATTAGGAACAGTTAGACTTTTGGCTGGAGGCAAAATTCTTGATTTTCAGGGTTTACTGGACAAGTCCTCACAGAAATGTTGAAGACCACAATAGTTTTTTTCATTGTATGCTCAGAATTATTCTATCCCTCACCACAAACACTACTTTCTTTATAAACTCACTTTAGCTCCAGTCGCCTCCATTCTGGAACTTTGAACATTCAATATGACAAACAATTGAAAGGCATCCAACTTGTGTGCTTGCTCCTGTCAGTGAGTTTTATGGGTTCCGCTGTGCCGGTACCACCAGGTGTGTGTGGGCCTTAACCGTTGTCATTTGCTGGTTTGTCACTTTGCTGGCCAATTAATAATATTTGACCTGGTATTTATGATTCTGTTTTGTTAGTGATCCTGCTTGTCACTGGTATATCAAGACTACTGCCTTCCATTTCTCTAAATAAGCTTGTGCACCAGATATCCAATGTTAACATTCATAATTCAGGTGAAATTCATAATTGTGGTGATATGTCCTTATCTGATCATCTTCAGTATAAATGTATATGATGATTATGATTATCCAGATATTATTTTTCTTTTTAAAAAATCCCATAGTCTAAATACATCATAAGCCCCTAAATTACCTCTACTTTCTGTTTCTAAATGTATCCCTGTTCATCAGTTATCCCCGCCATGGTAAAATTATGTGAATGCATTGGTAAAATCATTTGACTTTACTGAGAGTGTCCCTTATTGCCTTGGAACATTGTGTTAAAACTGTTGTATCTGTGTCTCATTTTTCCTGATTATTCTAACAATGCGTTTCTTCAAATCCAAGAACAGAATTGCCTCGATTCTCTTTAAACACACATTCACAACATGGTTCATTTCTAGGGATGCACAGATAAATCGGCTCAAAATCGGTATCGGGCAAATAACTATATATTTTTTTTTACTAATATCGGTTTTCGGCCCATACAGATGGCTGGACAGAAAACGAAAAGCTAATTGAAAAAGTTTAAATTTAGGGTATCAAAATGAAGTAATACTAAATTTATGGATGGATAAATACATTAAAAGCAGTTATTTATATGTAGATTTCTTAGTTTAAAAATAAATAAATATCAGTATGGGTATGGGTATCGGAATCGGTATCGGCCAAATGGGTAATTCAAATATCGGCATCGATATCGGCCAAGAAATTCCATATCAGGGCATCCCTATATCATTTCACTTTACTGAGAGTGTCCTTTATTGCATTGTAACTCGAGATAAAACTGTTATATCTGTGTCTCATTTTCCCGATTATTCTAAATGCATTTGTGAACAGAATTGCCCACTTTCTGTTTAAACACACATTCACAACATAGTTCATTTCTCATTGTCATCCCATATTCCTCACAACTCCCTTTATATTTTACTTCAATGCCACCAGGTGGGGCTGATTCTTTCAAAAACCGGTCTCTCCTTTTTGTTTTGCGCATCACAGTTTTAAAAGTGAGGCTTTGTTATCCTGTGGCATTTCTGTATGGCACCGACCACACACTATAATTTCTCATTAGTAGACCAAAGCGCTCGTGGATGTCCTCATTACTAAAAAGGTAGAGCTCTTTCCCCAAAGGTAACTTCATCAACAGCAGAGACAAATCTATCTTAGGTTCTCTATTTATATTTCTGACTCTGCCACAAAGATTTATTCTACGATGCTGTCAATCCATCTCTCTAATGGGCAATGGCATCCTTTTTAGTTTGGATGGCTACTGCAAAAGTGTGTGTCTGTGTGAGCAGGGTGTTTGAACACAAATACCTCGACAGCAAACGCCTAGTCTCTTGTCATGTTCAGATACAGCGCTCATGTGGTGTAATTAAGGAGATAAAAAAGCAAGCCATTTGCACTTGGGTTATTAATGTGGACTAATGACACTGGGATCAACTATAGATGGATGCTAGTTATGGGGTTAATCTGCTCATTCTCGCAAAAGCCACACAGATAAACATCTCTTTTTGCAGAAATGGGCTGGTGGAAATCCCAGGAGAGCTAGATCACACAACTTCACAAGAAAAGTTTCAAGGACCAAAAATAAAACGGATGTGCAACTGCAAGGCCGTTTACTAATTCAGAGATAAACTGTCAAATTTCAAAGTTGTTTTATAGAAGAATTTTGATAGTGATCACAAAACAGTATCTGCAAATTATAGAAGCTCGGCCTGATGAGAGTAATACAAACGATCCAACTGGAAATGATAGAACTGGAAATATGGTATTCTAAAAATAAAATGAAATAAAGTGTTTTCATTAAATGACAGTTGTGATAATGTTTCTGTTCATTTTAAAAATATTTCAAAGGTATTTTACAAATGTACAATAATTGAATACAACCTTGCATCTATGGACTCTTTCAAAGTTTGTAAACAGAAAGTTCTACATTCAGTAATACATTTTCAATGGAGAAAAATTAAGAGAAAAATGAAGATGGTTTTGACAAATGATAACCACTCTGCTACATGTAGATGATGTCAGAGCCTAATTAGGAAACATTAGTGAATGTACCTCACATTGTATGTTTATTTAATTTACACATTAGTAACAGTTAGACTTTTGGTTGGAGGAAAAATTCTTGATTTTTAGGTTTTACTGGACAAGTCCTTACAGAAATGTTGAAGACATAAGTAAGCTGAGGTTTTTGTTATTAGAAATGAAATAGAACTATAGCTGTAATAGTCTTCTGAGTTGAATAGCTAATGTTTCTTTCTGCTCCTTTTCATTTATTTACTTTTATTATTCATTATTATTATTATTATTCAGTGTGTGTACTTTTTGTTATTGTTTGGTTTTCTACATTCTGTATTTGAATTGTGTGTGTGCAAATCATGTGATATGTTTGCCTGAACTCTGCAAATAATTGGATTCATATAACTGTGGATACTCTTGAACTTGAACTGTGATTCCCTTATCTCATCCAAACACAAGTCTAAGCCTACACTGCATATGTCACAGAGTTATGTTCTATGTATTAATATTAACCACACATATTCCACGCTTTCTAAACATTTTGAATGATCTGCAAAGTATCCATAGCATATACGACTCCAGTCAAATGTTCTTGAAGAGTTCACCAATCACAAATATCATCAAACTGCTGTAAGCCACACAGTCTCTATTGTGCATTGTCTTGACCTTGCATTGTGTTTTTCCTGTCAGTGTTTCCAAATTAGAGCCTTGACCCTCACAGATAAATACTAGTATGTCTGAATTGTATTAGCATCGGTCAAAATTTGCAAACTGTATATGTTTGTATGAGCTAATAACTGGATGAATACATAAATGAACTTGAACTGTGGCTATTTCCAAACAATATTTTACGTTCATGCGGTTATATTTATTGAAAAATGTATTTTCATTACGTTTCCATTTTTCTATTTTAGATTGAAAGTGAATTATTTTTTTGACAGTATTACATGTAAAATCAACATACCAAAACTATGATCAGGTCAAAATGGTATCCATGTGAAAAGTTTACACACATATCATCAAACTGCCATAAGTCACTAGGTCTTACTACAAGCTCAAATTTTTAATCATCCTCTCCAAAGAATACATTAATGGGATCCGACCTGGCGTTGACCTGAGTGCACGGGTGGTACAGAGGCGTCCTAATACGTGGGAATGTGTAAATGTCATGGCTCGGTGATGGCTTTATCTGCGGCCCTCTGATCATTACATTGTCATTAGTTAGCATGCGCCTCGTTAATGTGCACAAACAATAGGATAACGTCAGTGTGGTGGTGTTTGTTTAATGAGGGTCTGCATTTGCATACTGGCCTCCACCCCCACTTCCCCACTTGGCTACCGCACTCCCATTTATAAAAATAAATCATGTTAGAAGATCAGCAGCTAATAAAGTCCACCATCCTACGTCCCAGCGATGGCCCAGTGAGTCTCAGCTCAAGGAAATACACAAGGCAGTCTCCCAGGATTTGACAAAACCTATTACGGGAAAATTCTCCTATGGCAGCGAAAAAAACATTCTTCCTATTAACAAGTAAATGATGCCGGGTACATCAAATAATCTATCAAAAAGAAGCTCAGTGACAAAGTGTTGAAAGTCAAAGACGTAATACAGCCACTTAGAGGAAGTCAGATTTAATTACGTATGCCATTACTGGAAATAGAAATAAAATAGCACTGCGTTTGATTCTGAAGTAGTTAGTCATGTTGATTGCGGATAATTGTACAGGATACCACCCAAAGAGAGGCTGGCATTTTTTATTTTTTTTTGCATTTTTGAAAAGCTTTGATTTGCAAAAGGAAAGGCTTGCTCTTTGATTAGGACACACGTGTAATTAATTCAAGCATTTTAAAAGCTAAAGATTTTGCCCCTAAAGTCACATGGCTCGTGGTGCATTCACATAAACACAAGTTCAGAAATATAAAATCAGCTCAATGAGGGAATTTGATTTTTGAAACGATTATTGATGAGTGAATATCATTCATGTAAACCATTCGTGTCCGTTTGTGACCATGTTTTGGGATAATGTTAAAATAGGCTACCATATATCAGATTTAACCATTAACACCAGCTTTGCTACCGTTATACTGAGCTGTAGCCTATTTATTTGACTGTCACCTCTGGTATCAATACATTTTTGCACACTAAACTGTGATGCAAAAATGTAGGATGTTTTTTTTTTTTTTTTTGGAAAATGTAAAATTTGTCAATCATTTTTTAAATTATTATTTCTAATGCATTCTAATTCTAATGCTTCATTTACCACGTTATCTTGTCTGCAGTTAAGTTCATATCTGTCATGTCTATTTGGCTATTTGCGTTAATGTTTGCACAGGAGTGCCTATAAAGTGGTGTCAGGGATGGTATGGTGTTTTTATTGTATTACAGTTTTTTTAATATAATGTCACTACATATTGTAATAGTCAAACAAGATATATGAATCCATGTATGAGCTGAGCTAATGATTTATTGCAAACATACACAGACATTCTCCATGACAGTATCATATTACAGTAACGTTATGTCATTTATCTTATCTATTTCGGAGATAGGAGATATTCAAGCATCCATGCAGATTCAGCTCCTAATCAAAATGCAATGACCTCAAATGTGTCTGACCAAATGTGCCTTTAATGATAATGCCTCCTTGACATTAGTGCTGTTTTTGGCTTAATCTCTTTTCAAACAAGATAGTTTTCTGAGCATCCCAAACAGATTCTAATTATGATTAATATTCAATAACCTTATTCAACCCTGTATAAAACTGAATATTCAATCTTGCAAGAATTTCACTCGAATGAAACAAGATTTACTGACTATTCATGTCAAGAGCTAGAACCTTGTAAATGATTTGATTTTGTGTTGGTGTGTTTGACCAAGTGTGCCCTTATAAGTCAGTGTGTGTCGTGATGCCTAACGCTGGTGTCAACCCACTCAGGAGCACCATAGTGGCCCCACTTTACTCACTTACTCAGTCCATCCTTCCCTTCATGCTCAAATTGACACTTGGTGCACAGGCGAGGCAGACAGGGGGCCTCTCCTCCGAGCCCCTCCAGAGATGTGGCCCAGCTGTCAGCCGTCTAATCCAGTCCAACCTCCCCCTGAGCCGGGCAGAGGCTCCGGGCAGCTCCCCCCTCTCTTCGTTCTCCTCATCCTCACGCCCAGAGGCACGGCAAACAGTCAGGCCAGGTCCACAATGAGCGAGGCAGGCCACAGGGGGAGCGCTTTGCGAGTCAAATCTATATCCACTGCTCTCCATAAATCAAACGCAACCATGTGACGCCCGGTGCAGACGCCTGTGCTGTGCAGAAAAACAACAGGTTATTGACAATAATCTGGCATCACGCCTATTGTGAAGGCAAGGAGCTAATGTTATTGAACACAGAATTCTTCATGCAGATTTATGGTTAGAAAATGTGTGGTTTATGCACACATGCTTTAAACTGTATAGACAGAAAGAAAATGAAGCTTACTGTACATTCCCAAGAGACAGCATATATTCTTCCCCTAAGGGCTTTTGGATCATTCTCTGTATGAGTCTATACTTTATATGTTATTTGAGAAAAACTGCTAGCATTAATAATTTCATTAATCTATATGAGACAAATCTGTCTGATGTAGGCATGATGATGATATAATATATATTCCATCACATTCCATTGATTGGTCTACACAGAACATGGCTATACAAGAACACTTATGTCTGCTTTCATAGAGAAACAGCACACAAAAAAACAACTGCTATAAAAAGCATTGCACTGACATGCTCTCTGTCTCTCTCTCTCTCTGTCTCTCTCTTTATTGAGCATTCTGCCCGCCCCTGCCGTAGTTCTCAACAGGTTTACTTTTAATTGCGTGTGAGTGAGCTTTATATATTTTTTAAAATATATTTCTGGGTAAAATTCTTAAAATTCTTATTGTGGTTATTTGGCGTCGTTATTTTCTAAATGTAATATCTACATTCCAAATACCATTTTCCTTTTCCATAGAATTGAAACAGACGTCCTGTTAATGATCTCCTGTCAATGTTGTCTCTATCACAGGTGAAGCTGTGTGTATTGTTACCATGGAAACAGCTGTATGAGAAGGGCATGTTGGCAAATTTAGCCACTGTTGTCGGCACGGACGAGAAACTCTTTGTAAGTCAGAGTTGTTCCTCGTTGAACAAGGGTCGGCGGTTACACACTTTTGTGCATTTATGTGTGTGTGTGTGTGTTTTTTCCAGATCTGTACCTTTATTGTATCTCCCCGTGGCATTCCTGATATCAGTATTCCTGTAGATGTGTTTGATGCGTTTGAAGCCACGCAGCATACCTCGGTACATGACAGTAAACATGGCAGAGGCTCTCTCTCAGTGGATCGTTGAAGCATGTCACCCCCCCTCAGAAGTGTGTGACGGGTGTACAAACCAAACCCACCGGGGCACGTCTTCCCCCGAGACGCCTTCCCTGACTCTGCTGCGGAATAATTCTACCCTCGGCCTGGCAAAACAAAAGAGCAAACAGAAGAGAAATGCAAAACACAGACTTCTGACCAGTTGTGGAACTCAGTTAACTGGTTATCTGACCTAGCAGCCACACATGTCACGATATATCCTTTTCCAGAATGTTCTCCCTGTGTTCAATCCTTGGAAAATCACTAGTGTATGTTTCCCGCATGCATCCCCGGGGAAATTAAGAGGCACACTATGTATCTCCGGAGGATTCTCCCCCAAGAATGAGAATAAAGCAGGCAGCATGAAAGAGTAGTGTTGGTGTGAGGGAGTTATTGGTCTGGCAAAAGGGATTGCCAACACATCAAAATATAGCACGGGTGTTGAACAAGACAGAAAGTTGCAACCATTTACACCTGCCAGCGAGAGAGCGAGAGAGAGAGAGAGAGTGAGAGAGCGAGCGAGAGTGAGAGAGAGAGAGCGAGAGTGGCGTCCTGACATGGAACATTTCCATAGCCACATAGCACCACATGATGTGAAGTGCAAGAGTCGAGGCTTCCTGTCACAGCCAATCTGACAAAGTGACACCTGAAACACTTTCACGCGACAGAGGTGTCTTTGGATGTGGATTTTAGGTTACCGAGATAGTCATTTGTAAACTGGAGAGCAGACAGCAATACAATGGCACAGCGGTGGAGCTTTGACAAGACTGTTTAGAAGAACCAAAGACTTGATACATTGACACATGCCATAATTCAATAGACAATTCAAGAGACAATACAGTAATGCATATGCTGAAAGATCTTACAGCCTAATGTGTTGGAATTATGTACACACACAGAAATGACATAAAGCTAAGCTAGGTAACGGCTAAGGATGTCTGCACCCTACACACACACACAAACACACACATTGTCTTGATAGGAAGCAACGCTAAAGATGTGACGTGGTGGTGGTAACTACTTGTATAGCCACAGCTGCCCTGGGGTACACTGACAGAGGCGTGGCTGCCATTTTGCGCCTACGGCCCCTCCTACCATCACCACCAAACACCAACCCCACCACATTCATTCACCGACGACTCAAACTGAGAACTCAAACCGACGACTCGAACCTACGACTCGAACCGACGACTTGAACCGACGACTCGAACACATAACTCTCTGGTTGCAGGGCGATAGTAGGTTAAGTGTCTTGCCCAGGGACACAACGACAGTATGCACTCGAACCAACGACTTGAACCGATGACTCAAACCGACGACTCAAATAGTCGACTCAAACCAACGACTCGAACTGACGACTAGTACTGTCGACTCAACCGACAACTCGAGTTGATGACTCGAACCGACGACTCGAACCGTCGACACAAACCAACGACTCGAACTGACGACTAGTGCTGTCGACTCAAACCGACGGCTCAAATTGATGACTCGAACCGACGACTTAAACCGTCGACTCAAACCGACGACTTGAACCGTCGACTCGAACCGACGACTCGAATCCGACGACTCGAACTGACAACTCGAATTGATGACTCGAACCGACGACTCGAACCGTCGACTCGAACTGACGACTCGAATCCGACAACTCGAATCCGACAACTCGAACTGACGACTCAAACCGACGACTCGAAACAAATGACACGAACCGACGACTCGAAGCAACGTCTCGAACCGACGACCCTCTGGTTGCAGGGCGACGACATACAACACTGCGCCACTGCCGCCCCGATAGGTGAGAAGTGCAGCTGGCAGAGCTGTCTACATACATTAAGAGTCAGGCACTTCTTTAACAAAGGCATACTTGTGCCTGTCCATCGCTAAACAAACTTTTAATATCGTTGCAGAAAAGAAGTCAGAGATCACTTTGAATGTCTTGCTTTTCATTTTTGTTTCTCTTCTTCCTCCCAGAGCAGAAAGCAAAGCATGAGTCCACCAGACAAGACATGTACATCAAGTCAGTGATTTGTGTCTATTTTTAATAAGAATTGCAGTTTATTGTCCGTGGGTTTCAGATTGTTGTCTATAGAGCAGATTAACTTAGTCGCCCAATCTCCAGAATTTTATGTTGGTGTTTAGGTTTTTATCACACTACATAAAAAAATAAAAAAATCTTACCAGTGTTGTAAGAAACCTTCTACACCACTGATCTTGACCCACTACTGAAAAAGTCATCCAAAAATATATGGGCCAGAATGAACTAAGCCAAATGACTCCTTGTGCCATTTATTACATGTTTCTGGCCCATATTATATGGAAGTTGTGTTTGTCCACAAGTCTGGTAGAGGTCAACTGTGTGGGTGAGTCTAGGGAAAATGTGTTGTTAGTTCGTATGTATTGTTAGATACTAAAAGCTGTAGTCAGGAACTTTCCAAAAATAAGAAAATGTAAATGTAAAAATCAAAATTGACTATCTGACCCTGTTCTAATACATAAAGTAGAGAGTCTGTCATCATTATTATTTTACTTTAGTCCCTCCCATGGATTCTACAGCAACATCAAATCAGAGTTTGTGTATAGTAGCTGAGTTTTTGAGTGGGGTAGTAGCCTATACAAACTCTGATTTGATGTTGCTGTAGGGGCCAGGGGAGGGACTTAAGTGAAACTTGATTACTGGTAAACCATTTTTTTTAATATATTTGAACTGTTTCTTATTTGAGACTTTAGACCAGACTTACATTAGACTTCCTTTTGATGTTGTCTATTTCTTCAGTGTTTATTTTAAAATATTGCACATTATGACATAGGAACTGACCGAAATTGTAATGAATTGATCCCATCTGCTTCTTCAAAGTTTCAATTTACACTGCTTTGAGTTTATTTAAACTGCTTGACTTTGGTGGTGGAGTGCCCAGTTCTTTTACGGACCTATCCAGGATTATTGTTTCATTATGGAATATAGACTATTATGGTGGCAGTGGCGAAATGGGTAGACGCTCGCCCTGCAACCAGAGGGTTTTGGGTTCAAGTTGTCGGTTTGAGTCATCAGTTCGAGTTGTCGGCTCGAGTCGTGGGTTTCGACTCGTGGGTTCGAGTCATCGGTTCGAGTCGTCGGTTCGAGTCGTCGGTTCGAGTCGTCAGTTCGAGTCGTCGGTTCGAGTGCACACTGTCGTTGTGTCCCTGGGCAAGACACTTAACCCACATTGCCTATGAATGAATGTGGTTGTGTGAATGGTGTTCAGTGGTGGTCGGTAGGGGCAAACTGGCAGCCACACTTCCGTCAGTGTGCCCCAGGGCAGCTGTGGCTACATAAGTATCTTACCACCATCAGGTGTGACTGAGGAGTGAATAAATTCTGGTTACACAAAAAAAAATTTAGCGTTTTGAGAAAGCCTTGGGCATTGAAAAGTGCAATATAAAATATAAAATATATATTTATATATTATATTATGGATATTGTCATTTTGTAAACAACCCAAAATGACCAACCTCATAGTACATTTTGAGCCATTGACACATTTTTGGTCATTTTGGTGATACCTCAGAGTTGGTAAGACAGTGTGCTTAAAAGAGAATGAACCATCCCCAGTAAAGTGGAAGAATGGGGCTGTATGGCTGGAGAAGGGCAGTTCATTGAGGTCAGGATGACAGTAAAGAACAGATGAGACGGAGGAGTGTTTTTAGGTGGGATGTTGTCGAGCGGGTGGAGGAAGGGGGGTGCACAGGAGGCTAAAAACTAGGCCAATGTCCAGACTCAGTGCACCAAAGGCCCTGCGTCCCTGGATGCCCCGTGTCAACACTCTGACAGGAGAGATGGGACTGTAACATGGAGTTTTTCAGCAGACTGTTTTCTCCTCTGAAGAATATACCCCCCCACGCCTCTTGACGCTCCAACCAGTCACAGTCTTGCACTCGTTACAATAAGGAGGGCACATGGCATGGGACCTCCAGCTTTTTGAGTCTCTTTGCTCCTCTCTGTAGAATTTGGGATCTTTGCTGTGCCTGGAAACACGATAAATAGAACCATAAACAAGCCAAATTCTGAAAAAGATATAACGCTGTGTAGAATGTAAACAATCACCAAATCCACCATAGACAATGTATGTTTGAAATGTTTTATGTAAACAAATATTTGGCCATTTTAAAGTGGGCTATAGTGAATATGATGAGCTAAGACGCAACAGTTCTCAAATAAGTCTCAAACAGGTTCACCATTTATCGCTAAAAACTCCGTCCCCATAGTGCGTCGGCTCCTACCCTCACAGATAAGGCACTATATTGTCAGCCCTAATCAGGTGGTCTGTTACCTTGGCAATTAAAGCCTTGTTAGAGATATAAGAATCAAATAGAGGGTCCCCGGCGAGTCAAACCACAGAGTAAATCCTTAAACCAACCAAGCATCCGATGGGAATGCTTCTTCTTCTGAGAATAGATGTTTAATTATCTCAGCTTGTTTGGGGGAGAAGGAAGTAAAACAGTTTCCCTCCTGTTTGCCTTAAAAGCTCATGTGTATTTATTAGAGTTCATTTGACAGGCATCTCGTTGATTTTTTTTTGTTTTTTTGCAACATTTGATTGTCAGAATTGGTGAGGGAATTTAGTCCAAATATTTTTTCAATAAGATTTTTTAATTCTCTTAACACTCTTCTTTCCTTTTGTTTTAGGTTGAGTACCTGAGGGGAAGAAAGAGCCAGTCTCTCCTCCTGCATGTACTAACAAATTGTGCTGGGTTATGGCATGGAAAATACCGGTAAAATTATCTTTAGTAAGTTTATGTCAAACTTTAAGGCATTATTGGGTGAAATAACATAAGTTCATATATAAGTGTAGCCATTTATGCAACAGTCAAAATTTGGAACGTGGTCTTACATCAGCAACCATGTAAAGGTTGTATTTTGGGGGTGTGCAGACATCATTTTCATGAACTTTGGTGAAACATTAAGGTATATTTTGGTAAAATTAAACATATTTTGTCTTCTTAATTTACTTCAATAATTCTCTTTAAAATATTACCCCAAAGCATAATCCATTTATCATTTATTCCCTACTGATGCAAAACACCTATTTCAATGTTGGCGCTCCTAAACTAGGCCAACTATTCTCCCAAATGGGCATTTCTTTTTTCGAAAATAATGCTACTTTTGGGCAATCTGAAGTGATAATTTATCATTATTTAATGATCTCCCGCAGACAGTGCATCACACATGGCGCAGTCAGCGACACCAGCTGTGCACCGCCATCTTGACAAGCTTATTCTGAGAAATTCCCGGCCCGCAACCTTGTGACCTCTCCTGCTCTGGTGTTGAGTTTTTCCTCCTGCCTCTTGTTCAACTCAAGCTTTTGTCTGCTTCTTCTTCCCTTCGCTGACATGCTTCTCTAAATGGGCCTGGCACGCGTCCCGCTCTCTAACGAAGGTGTGTGGGTGGTGTTTAGGGAGAGGTGAGACCTTCCCTGGGACACACTAATCAGCTCCAAACCCAGCCCGGGACAGGGGAGGCACTGGACAGGTAAGGGGAACCAGTCACTACACCCCCTGGCTGCTCCTTAGTGCATGGGTCAAAGCAGCTCCATCTTTTATGGCCCCCTCATTCCACTGTCCCCAATCACCCTGGCGCACCTCCCTCTGTCCCACTGTGGGGGCCCTCAGAGGGGACAAAAACAGTAAGCAGATGCTGTACCAAAGGAGAACCCACTGAAAGTGCCTTCTGCTAGCCTCATGTGTGCTAACCTTTTCTTTTAATTACCACCATCCTAACTCCCCAACACCCGCCACCGCAGTCCAGAGAGAGGTTCCAGGGGCTTATGCAACTGTCAAAGAAGTAGGGGGAAGGCCCAAAGGTGGTGCCGGTGGTGGGTTGAAGCGTTGAAGGTGAAAGAGATGAGGAAGAGGAGGATGAGGAGGTGGGATGAATAATGCGTCCATGGCCTGGGAGTGAGGGTTCGCCTAAGCCTTCGGAGCCGGGCTTTATCCACATGCCTTCACAGAAATACAGCACAGCAGTCATTCTCCGCAGCTGCCTATTTCCAAGGGACGCAGTGAAGTCAATTAGACATGCTGATGAGGAGATGGCTGTTCTTGATTTGGACTAGGGCTCATTAGTGCAGCAGGCAACAGTCGGAGAGGAGCCGCTGGTGCACCAGTCAACATAATGCGAGATATTATAACACATTACAGGACAATGTTTTATTTTATTTATTTATTTATTTTTATTTATTTGTTTATTTTATTTATTTTGTATTATTTATTATTTTGTATTATGTATTTGTTTTTTTTTATTATTTTGTATTACTATTTATTTTATTTATTTATTAAGAAAAAAAAGACAGTAGACCATGACATTGACATCAGACATAAAAGGACACAACACACAATCAGACACGAGTAACAGTTGTACACTAAGATGCTACACACAGAACTATTATAATGGCACAGCCTCAATTACTTCATCAACAATTTACACAATCATTGTGACTTCACTTTTCTTCCCAACAAACCTGGCCCACCACTCTTGATACAAATCTTCTTCTTTTTCGGACTCAATCATGTATCCTTCAACTTTATCATAATCTTTCACAAACAGTCGTACATCGGGCGACTATGAATAAAATACAGTTTTAGTCTGTTTGCAAAATGAACGTAAATTAGTTCAAAATATGCTGTATCAAAAACAACAATATAGAGTTGAATATATCTTTTTACCCAGCATGCGCATGTTGACCATGATCCCCCTTCAAAGCCTGGGCTGTAAACACAGATTGAATTTTAAACCAGATGTGAAGTGAAAGCAGATACTGTAAATGATGACAATATTAACCACAAAATGTACAATTATGTTAGAAATGCAACGTCCATAATTAGGGATGCACCGATATAACATTTCTTGGCTGATACCGATGCCGCTATTTCACTTACCAATTTTGTCCGATACTGATTCCAATACCAATATTTTGTAAACATGTTTTAGTAGGCTATGTTTCTTGAAACTATAATAATAATAATAATAATAATAATAATATAAACCTAAATGCACTTTGATGAACTTTTTGATTGGGCTTTTCTTTCTCTAACTGTTTCATCAGCCATCTGTACAGACCGATACCGCTATCAGTCAAAATGCTGAATATTGTCCGATACCGATGTTGGGCCGATATATCGTGCATCACTACCCATAATTGTCTGATCCATGGCCAAAATCATGAAGATAATGATTATTAGCACAATGAAAATGGCGGTTCCTGAATCCTGTGACAAAAATGGTATTGTATTGAGAGTATATACTATTAATAGGATTGTGTAGCTTACCTGAACAAATCCAACAGAAATAGCAAAATAATTGTACTGTATATATTTTTTTAAATATCTTTAAATGTTGTGGCTCGAAGGTTCTGCGGCTTGCATCATCAGGCATACATACCTTTTACATTCACATATTGAGTCATCAAATCACACGTCATTGGCTGGTTGGCAGTGACCATGTATGTACCCCAGTGACACAGCTATTATTTCTAGTGATTGGACAGATGTGAAGTCATGACTCGTGGTAGAGTTCAAAACTGTGAAACATGTAAGAATAATATTAGAGCACATGTGATTTAAATAATTGAATTCAGCTCCATCATTACCGCGCTTGAGGTGGAGCGGGCCGATGGTGTAAAATGTACCTTATGATAAGAGCCGGGTTGCTTCGTTAACTGTATCCAGTGAGGTGAGCTCCTGATCCTATCTTTAAAGTGGAGATTGCCTAATGAGAGCGTGGTAATGAGGAAGGAAAAAAGTCATTCTGGTAAAAAAAAATCTATCTTTCCCTTTCATCTCAAGCGCCTGTGCCAAGTGGAAAGTGTCCATCTTTTGGCCGGGGCGAGATTTTTATGTCCGTCTTGGCTCTTGGTAATGCTCCCGGGGGATCTGCTTCTTGGCATGTTCATAGTGGTCACCATTTGCCGGAGACAGGCTGTGGAGGTCAAAGCCATCTGAGAAGGACATAAAACCCCTATGATTTTTGATCACGCCATGAAACCGGTCCATTGTGGTTAAATGGCTTTTCCTCATGCCAGTAACGGATCACTGTGAGGCTGAGTGATTTAAAGTTTTGAGGGAATACATTTGGAGTTTAGAGGCGGATTGTGTGTTTGACCAATATAGTCTACGCTTTCAGACGTGTATGGTATTATCATAGGCCCAAAAAGCACGTTGTAAACTCTAACTGTTTTTTAACTTTTAGGTTTAAAAAGGATTATGTGGTGATTGTCATGAGCCATGTTTAACTCAGATGCTAGTTCAATTTTGGCATTAAGTATATATCAAATATTAATTAGTGTGCTATTTTTTAAAATACAATATTACAATGCAATACCTACGTTTAATACAATTTGTGATGTAGATGGAGGTATTGTATTATTGTACTTAAAATGTGATTTTGGATCAACTTCCCTGCATGGCCTGTTACACAGAACAGTCTGGGGAGCCTCAGCAGAAGTTTGCAAAGATTGGAAGACATTAGATTTTATTGACTAATAGAGAGCGATTTCATTGTCAAACCTATATTGATCATTTTATACTTATACATAACGCTGAAATCTATAAAGATGAAAACATGTATAATGTCATGACATTAAATTAACCTAGGTTCTTTTGGATTTGGCGTAAATTCACTTTTTTCCCCTAAGTTGAGTGAGCTAAGCCTGGCGTAGTACGAAATCCACCTGGCTATTACCAAACCTTTCACACGGCTCACTCCAGCAGAGCACAGGTGATTGCACTGTCCGCCGTCTTGACACCATCTTAAACCTCTCCTCGTCTTCGCCCTCCGCTCCAACTACAGGTTTAAGTCGAACACCTCGTGACCTCAGCTTTATGATGGAGTAAGTGCAAGGGGAAACTGCCAGGACCTTCTCTTCCTGAAGACCCAGAGCAAGGGCACAGTCTCCCCAGCCCCATAGATCAGCCAGCCCTGAATGTCAAAGCGCACAGCAGCCTCCACAGTGCCAAGAGTCCCCCTCTCCTCTCCTCCGCGTCCTCCTCTGGCCAGTGATCTGCTGTCTGGTGACACCGCGGCGCTAATGACCCGGTTTGGGAGTTGCTCCATGGGGCTCCTTGGCTTGGGAAAGATGGAAGTTGTGGATATTCAGCTGGAAGGTCACTGTTTACGAGAGGACCACTCACTCTCGCGTTTACAAAGTGCTCAAAAGGATTCTTGAGTAAAATAATAAATGTATGTCCGAATCAATTAAGATGGCTGTTAAAAGAGCATCTTACCTGTGCTAAAATAAACATGGGATGATGTAAGGAGACAATGGAAATTGGACTATTCTACTCTCCTTCAATGAAGGAGAGTAGAATGGCATAGGACACAAAGTTAGTTGGTGTCTTTTGGTGTCACTTTTTGAGTTATTGCGTCCACTGTTTAGGTCATTCATTAATTCATTACTTAATTCATATTCATTGTAGAAGTACCAAAATCAATCCAGTTCGACATCTTTGTGATATGTACCTATGTGCAAAAGTTGAAACTGATCCGGCAATTCGTTTTTTAAGTTCACACGTAAGCTCTGCGGACGAGCGCGTATACGCGGATTGAGTGAATCCATAATATCGTTGTTTCGTTGCCGATATAATAATACTATTAATACTACCCCCCTGAGGTAAAAAGAAAATACTATACTTATTTATGGACTACACATTGCATAAATAAGTAGAGAGACAAAAAAGTCTAAGTCTAACGTGAGAGACATTCTATTTACTCAAATCAACAATCACTCTCAGTCTGTCGATAACTGTTATATTCACTCTGGGCTCGTGTTTATATGGACTGCATACATATGATGATTTGTGCTCCAGTGTCTAATTGCTCGACAAATTGGATAACAGTGAAGTTGGAACGCAACCCTTATGCCTCGCTTGCCAACTCTTCTTCTGTGATTTTCTGATTGTTAGCTCTCCATGTTGTTTTTTGTTCTTTTTTTAATCAGTTTGCCTCGGCTCTCGGAAAGGGCAATGTTTTCAGTCACTATCTCGACTTCTACTTTTTTTTCCCTTCTTCATTCTTCAGCCCTCAGGAGTTTCGGCTAGTCGGAGCAAAGTGTTAAGTCCTCCCCGGGAGCGCTCCTCCGGTGATGGGGCACCGGCTTCGACCTCAACTCATGCCTAGTGTGGGTGGCATCCGACTGGGGAACATCTTACATCGGAGAGCTGGAAGATGGTGATGCTCCTGGTTGGCTCTCCTAGGATCCAGCCTTATTCTCAGGGTCATGCATTCCAGCAATATCTGTAATTATTAAAAAAAAGTTGAATCTTCTGCCTTTCACAAAATGAACGTGCCCCAGCTCCTCAAGGGAAACATTCACATCTCTGAGTTTTCTGGTATCGCTGGATTGGTTTTAATGAGCCAAGTCAAGAGTATGTGTGCTGCGGTGTGGTGTGTACACGCATGTCTGTGTATATCTGGCCTCTTTCTAACGAGTATAATTGACCGACTGTGCTTTTAAGCCCTCGTTTTTCCACCATTTTTTGCTAAATAGCCTTCAGTGATGATTATTTCTAGGGGAGGACTCTCATTGGGAATAAAACTTTTGGACCGGAGTTCTAAAGTTTTTTAGGTTGTTATTTTGGACAATATGATGGCGGGGCATACGTACACATGGAGTGAGGTTCGAAAAGGCAAAGGGTCAAACATGGAGAAAAAAGCTAAAGAATCCCGCTACCCAAGGGCACGGCGGATTCCACTGGGGAACGGCTCGTCCTGCGGAGAGGCAGAGTGAAATCTCAGATGCGGTGGCACACTCACTTGGTGTGGCGTCTCCGAGTCTAAGTAAAAAACGACGGGGGGTGTACTAAATCATTGCCACTGCTCAGTTTAGCTACAAATACTGGAGTATAAGACAGTTAGGTGATCTGAAAACTCAGTGAGGTTTGGTGTGTTCAGTGATTTGTCAAGTGTTAGGAAGATCATTACCATCGATGAAGATAAATGCAGTATTGTTTGAAATTAAAGCTGCACTACCTAATTTTCCCCCCTGAGCAAATATGATTACTCAGTCAATAGTACAGCTTAACAAAAGTCACCTGAGAAAGAAAAATGAGAATTTGAGACAATATTTGGGCTATATTATTATTATTATTATTAAGGATTTTTGTTTTAGGCCTTGGGACGCAACCAGCCACACACTTCCACAGGACAGGAGCGTTCTGATTGATAGATACATCCATTATCTATATCCAGAAGTAGAATCTATCAGGAATAATCTGAGCTGATGTATAATTCCACTGCTCATTATTCTCATACTTCCTGGTTTGTGAACGGATACGAGGCAGTGTGTGCTCCATGTGCGAGACAGTTGGAACGATTTGGGAAGTACGTGAGAGGCGGGGAGTGCATCCATGGATGTATTATTAAAGAAAGAGAGTAGCAAGATGGCTGCCGTTGATTTCAATATATTTTGCTCAGTGGCGCATGGGGCCAGAACGTTTCATTTACTTCCACGCTATGGAGGCCATGTGGTCCATTCTGACCAGTCAGCATGAAGAGCGGTCACGTGACTAATAATAAAATAATTTTTAAATAAGGTTTTGGGGATTTGGGGTAAAAATAGAGAATTAACACCACTCAATCCGACCATTTTGGAAGTTGTAGGTGGCCTGACATCCGAGCACCAGACGTTTCTTTTTACATTGTGGTCAATGGGGAATTTTTCTGCAGTACCAGCAAGTGGTCACTACGCAGATTAGCACAAAGGCAGCAGGGACGGAGCCTTATCCTGATTTTATATGAGATCCATGAGTGCGTCATACAAATTTAGATCTTTTTTTTTTCCACAGTTTTACAGAATCAGGTAGTGCAGCTTTAAGCCTGCAATGTTAAAACTGGGAGTCTATGGTGGCAGTAAGGTGCATCTCACCTACAGTAAGAATGTTGTGGATTTGATTATTGAGCCAGCTGACACTTGATCTCTCTTCTGTGTGGAGTCTGGGAACTGGACCTTCTTCTCTCCATCCAAAGACATGGCTGTGTTTTGTGAATTTACAGCTCTAAACAGACCCCCTTCAATGAATGTGACAGTGTTGTGGTCTATATATGTGTCAGCTCTGCAATCATGTGACCATTGCCTGGACTCTAGTGTAGGAAAAATGAATGAATCAAAAAATACAATTTGAACTTTGGTCATAATGATGCTGGCTGATAGAGATGGTTAAACCTCTTGTTCAAATAGATCATGTCTAATATTTATGTTCAGAAACAGCATGAGAAAGAGAGTCTCTTTCTCTAAAGCCATAAAATCAGGTTAGAAATCTAGGGGTAATCATGGACTCAGACCTGAATTTTAACAGCCACATTAAATCTATAACATCAGTTGCATTTTACCATCTCAAAAACATTGCTAGAATCAAAGGTATGCTGTCTAAACCAGACTTAGAGACACTTATCTATGCCGTATCTATCTCCAGCAGGTTAGACTTCTGCACCGGTCTGCTCACTGGACTCACTAAACGTGCTGCAGTACATCCAGAACGCTGCTGCTCGAGTCCTGACCAAAACCAGGAAGTACGGCCATATTAGTCCTGCCCTCAGGTCTCTGCACTGGCTTCCTGAACGCTCAGAGAATAGACTTTAAAACAGCTCTGCTTGTGTATAAGTATCTCCATGGCTTAACACCATAGTACATCTCTGACATGTTGAACCATTTCGGACCCTGAGAACATCAGGCACAGGCCTTCTGCTGGTGCCCAAAGTCAGGACTAAACACGGTGAAGCAGCGTTTCAGTTTTATGGAGCTAAAATCTGGAATAGCCTCCCTGAAGATGTTAGACTGGCCTCTCTCACAATGTTTAAGTCCAGGCTGAAAACAGTTATTTTTAGTCTTTTATCTGCACTCTTCTCTTTTTTATTATTCATTTTAAACTGTTTCTTAATTATTATATCGGCGAAAACAGCGTGTCGCAGATCCTAGCTGTGAACGCGATAACTCAAAAATGAATTGCCGGATCATTTTCAACATTTGCACACAGGTGCATACCATAAAGACGCCGAACTGTAT
>JAVQKC010029241.1:0-10475 GCA_036025475.1 Philypnodon macrostomus | reverse complement strand
GTCGAGATAAGAGCATGCATAGTTAGTTATGTGTTTATATAAGCTCTGGAATTTCAGGTCACATAGTTTAAATCTCTAGAGGAACGCATTCCTGAACCCTTTTTGTGCTGTCAAAGGTTAAATATGTCTACATGTATCCTAAACCAGTGCAGGTAATACATCACATGGAAAATCCTGTGTTTCTTACCTCAGTTAGAAGACATCAATATTTCTGGATTGCACACAGAAAAATAAGATTGCTTTAGACCTGAACTTAAGTGAAAAGTAGTGTTTATGTTGCTTTTCTTGAATCTTAAAGTCTGTCAAGCACAGATGTTCTCTGACCTGAAGAGTTTTGAACCCCACACGTGCCATTTGGTCTCCGTAATTCATAGCAGTAATTGGCGTTTTGAGTAATTCTCTAATCTGTTGCTTTGTACATTGGCCTGGCCGCTGTGTTGTCAAACCCTGGATATCACAAGTCTGCAGACTCTAATTTCTGAGTTTTAATTCTTTGAAGACTGAAATGAAAAGTATTAACTTTGAAAGAGAATACAATGTGAATGATTTCATTATTATTATTTTTTTTAACATTTTATTAGAAAATTTGAAGGAAATGTCTGTTTAACAGGCTTTGGGATATATATTCCTCTATTGCGTTCTGAAAATTGGCCTTGAGGAAATAGACACATAATTTCATCAATGAGCAAGTTTTGTTCGAATATAGAAGTCCAGAATAAAGATCTTTCCTTAGCCTATGTGTGGTTGATTTGGCTGTGTATTTGGATTGGTTGCCAAGTTGCCAGAAAGAATTTTGCTTTGACTTGAGTGGTGTATTATTTTTTCCCAGAGGGCAGCTGATATTATCCGTTTGAAATAGCTCTCTATTTGAAGCAATTCGTCTTCCTCACCATCCGAAGCAGAGCCTCTGTCCAGCTTTGTAGCATGATACATAAAATCCATACACAATTCAGTTTGTTTTATGGGACAGAGGTTTGTATAGCCATGAACCTAGTGTGAGGCATTGTTAGTGATTTTAAAATTGTAGTTAAGCATTGGAAAAAAAATGCATGTTTCAAGTTTGGAACATGCATATCCAAGCTAATGTAGGAAGTGACTTAGGTTTGAGTTGAGGGCCATTCTTTCAGGCCCCCAAAAAGAATACTTATTTGTCTTATACCCATTGTGGTTTTTAGCTTTAGATTAAGATAAAAATGTCCCCTCCTGTGACATTGGACTTGAGGCTTAGAGACGCTTCAACGCCGTCCTGAGCCACTGAGCACATCTTCTACATAATTAAGACGAACAGGGAGTTATTTTTAGGGAAAGTGGTATCTGTCTTGCCACCTGACCGCACAACCCAGAAACCTTGCCAATATGCAAATGAGTGCAGGAAAAGGGTTGGGAGACTCCAGCATTATGTAGTGGAGTTGTTAATATAGCCAGTGGCCCCCTTTACTTCCCTGATGGGTTTCTTTCTGCACAACCATTCATCTCACAGGAAGCTCCTGAGATCCTGCAGCTGTATTTCCTCTGCACAGTCATTACACTGCTTATTGTATTAGAGAGAATGGGGAGATGCATTGGGACATTTCATCATTTTAATTTAAAGCTTTTAAATAATAGAATCTTTAAGATAAGTCACTTTTTTAATTAAACCATTCAGGACTCGGATTGCTACAGCACTGAACTTCCAAGCACTGATTAAATGATAAAACATACGTTGATGAAAAGCCATAATGGTGATAAATACCATCACATTTCCTCATTTCTAATTCCATTAATAGATATGAAGGTGATAGTGATAATTAAAGTTAAACTAATGGGACCATTTATGCTATCTTTTAAAGAAGAAAAAAATACATGTAAAAATATGAGGGTAGCTGAGCAGCCATCTTCTGATTGTCTGGCTGGTTTCTCAGTTTATGTTTGCACTACTTTATTAAAAAAAAAATCTATTTGAACTAACAATATGTTGTATATTTAAAATGACAAACAGTATATGGATAGTTTTTATGAACTTTTATGAACTGAATTCTAATGAATAAATAATAAAGATAATGAAGATAATCAGAGATTGTGCTGGTGTGGTTGGTTTGTTTGCATTGCAGTTTGTTTTATATCTAGGTAAACTTTGCAGAATGTTTACAAACAAAAAGGGTCTATGTATAATTTATATACATGCAAAATGTTGACGGTATTTCATGTCGACATTTGATCCACTACGCAATGCAAGATTTGCCAAGTCTCTGTGGCTGGACACACCCACTGGGCGACACAGCTTGGCAGAGACAGACCTTCTTGTTTTAGTTCCAAATGGAAGCACAAGCCTCTTGGAGCATATCTCACAAACTGGGTAGTCCTTTCTTCATCAAAAAGCAGATATGTCGTCTGAAGTTACTATTACAGATGTTGATCATCAAAGAGGAGCCACGCAAAAGAACACAGAGAAGAAAATTAAAGGGACAGAAGCTTTCCTCCATTTAATCAAGTGACCCCGGCACTAAGAATAGAAGAACATTTCCTCCCTGCTGCATCCAATCAAAATTTGAATATCACACCTTTCTCATCATCACATAAACATAAACAGTGTGTTGTCAGATGTGGCTGAGTCATCTCTCAGGGCCTAATAATCAGCTTAAGGGATAATAGAGCCATTATTGAGTTTTCTTATCTCCGGTGGCTTGTGATCTGCAGTATCCAGCCCTGACCATTTGACTTTACTATCTGCAAATTTGAATTAGGCTTTTTTCTCACCCATTGGCCCCTGGGAGCTGAAAAGGGCTCTGTAGAATCCTAATATACAGTGAATGGAATGAATGTGGACAAAATTACACTCTACATTAAAAGCTGGGTTGGACCATGCTAATAGCGTGATTAGGCCCTCTCAGCTGGATTTCTCAATTTGTCTGTTTACATGCGCAGGATAGACTCAAACTATTATTTCCAGTGGTACCCTTAAGAATATCTTTATGTGGTCTTAGTAGTTGTCTAGCGGCTGAACAGAAAAGCTAAGATAAGAGATAAGCACATGAAACCTGGCAACAGTGCCTTTCCGAGGCCACGTGAACTAATGTTGAACCAGCTTTACTTTTTTAAAGATTTACATCAAAAACAACTAACAAACAAGTTCAACCTGCAGAAACATTACATGTGTGCTTCTTTGATGAGAAATGTGAGTGGATGTTGACATGCAATAGAAAGCTTGTGTTATTAAACCAACCAAGAATTAGACTTTCTCTGTGTGCATGTACAGTAAAAGGTTCTTTCACCTCCCCCTCACAAAGACGATTTCCATGTAAACATGACCCGAGGGCCAGTTGCTGCTTTATGTCATATTCTATATGCAACAAATATGCTGACATTATCAAATATGTCAACATAAAATGCACTATTCTGTATTGAGAACATGACAAGAAGAGCTTCTGTATTATACAAACAAGCTGATCAGGTTTATATGTCTTTATTCACATCCAGCTTTCACAAGCATTCTGCCAAGTTGCATATATTTCCTTAAATTTATTCCTTAAACAAAATGGTTCACTGTCAAAGCAATTCCAACACGCACAACCTTTCTCTGAGTATATTTTTATGCACAAAATGTGTGCATAAAATGTTCAGAAAAACACAATATTCCTCCTAAGCTGTTTACATGGCCGCTCAGAATGTTTGTTTTTCTTTTCTAGTCCACATTTTGCATTGCAGTGATTATGACGGATGTGCTGTATTACGTTGTTTGTCACGTGAACTTCTAAAAAAGTGGAACAACTGTGGCCACATGTGGCATTTGCTTGTTATTGGTTTGAAATATATTTTTTCATTTCATGCAGAATTCACTGGTGCCCTGTTTTTTATTCTTATTACCCCCTTGAAGTATGTTCAGACATTGTAAATTAACATTTTTCTTGTACATTGAAAAGTTATGGGCATATATTTTTGTGCGATGAGAATTGTAGAGGCTCTAAGTTGGTATGAGTGACAGTTGAACAAAAGGCAAAAGTATTTGAGAAGTGATGCAAATTGACAATGCTGGCTCTGTCAGCATTGTCAATTTGCATTCAGTTGTCATTCGGAGCAGTTCTTCACAGAGTTATGTCAAGTATACTGTTTTATTTGCCTCTAGCTCTAGTCCTGTATTATAGGGGCAACCAATTGGTAACAGCAATTTGTGGTGAGCCAGTCATTTTATCATCCCACTCGTCTCAATCATTTATTTTCCAACTAAACATTGGATATTTTGGAATTGGCTTTAGTGTAGTACTTAACTTTGCACCTTAGATATGCTAATGTATTATTATTGCACTGTTGCCTGAAGTTTTTTCTCTTGGTCTGTCAAAGCAATTGTCTAATCGGATAATTGTAGTGCAGTCCTGAATGTAGTTATAAACTTCACCCTGTTCAGGTACTTTCTAGTTGTCTAATGTTAGCTTTGATGGATGTAAGCAATAGTATTAGTTAGTGATGCACAGATATATCGGCTCAACATCGGTATCGGCCGATATTTAGAATTTTGACTAATATCGGTATCAGCCTGTACAGATGACTGATGTTAAAATATCGGCATCGGTATCGGCCAAAAAATGTCATATCGATGCATCCCCAGTATTAGTATTTTACATGTCATAAGTCATATTGAATTCAGACTCCCAGCAAGGCATTGACACAGCAGATTACATAAAATATTGGTTGGATGACTCAAGAGTAGTCTGATCCCTGACTTGACAAAGTGATATGGACAATGACAAAGCATCACATTGGTTCATAAGACAAAATCCTTCACTGACTTTCTGACACGTAGACTAGATTCAATATGCCTGCTTAATTGACAGAATTATCACTTTGGCTTGATCCACTGTTCTGTTCAGACTTGGGCTGTATTAAGGTTTCAGCAGTTTTATGTTCTGATTTGCCTGCCATAAAAGCGCCAATTCCAGCTCAGCAAAGTGTCCTATTGAATTATATCTGTTTGATTAACAACCGCCGCCAGGGCCAGCAGCATTACAGCAACTGTGTTCCATATGATTCACACCTGATTTTATGAACTACTGTTCGTGCTGGACATTAATGGAGACTTTATTTATTAGTAAGAATAATAGGGTTGTTAAACACAGTCGTTCATTTGAATGGTAGTGGCGATAACAGAAATGTAGGCAAATAGAATCTACATATCGTGCTGTAGTCTCACTGTTTTTTTCTCAGTGGTATTTGAGATTATATAAGACTGTAATGTTTTATTAAAATATGGCCATAAATGTGACCAATCCAATTCCACACATTTCCCTGCTTTGTTTGGCACTGGATCTGCAGCTGTGTAGGATATAAATATGGTCCTATAAAATATAATTGCAGTGTGGTTTAGATTAGACTATTATATAGCACAAGCTTCTAACTTATTAGGCACCCACCGTGTGCACAGAATGTAAAAAAAAATACCTGTTCCTGTTGAGTTTGAGTTTCCTTTGTAATGGACAAAAATGGATTCAGGTTTCTTGTTACAGACATTACTGTCCAGATATGTTATCAGCAAAAAGATTCATAGTTGAAACTCTGCATCCATATATTTCCAGGAAGCTTAAGAGGACACAACTGAAGAGGGTTGTATGCTCTATCCACCAATGAAATGGATGAGTTGGCAGAGCCGAGCTGCATCAAGAGACATCAAGAGTAGCAATCATGGCAGATAATCCATCGCAACCTCCTTTACACAAGTGCCACCAGTGTCATTGGGGATGACATTGAGGTTGTAGATGGTGATAGTTTTAAACTTTAGAGCAACTTCCTATTTCCCATCATGCACTGATTTTTTTCTTTATTGCTTGGCCTTGGTCATAAATTTATCTATTTTACTTGCACCAAAGAGGTCATGTACCAGCATTGTTTTTCAAGAAACAAAAAGTTATGGTTTCAGATGTATGTGTGTGTGTGTATATATATATATATATATATATTGTGTGAGGGGTTTGTTGCTCCAATGATGGAGAATTTCCACCGCAGCTCTTTTCAATGGCTTTTAACAGAAGCTGAGCTGGATTATTTTTAGACTTGACTTATTTATTTGGTTGTTATGTAATGATGTCTTCTAGTATTGTGTTGTTTTTTTTAATGTTTTTTTAGCTTCAAAAAATCTTCCTATCATGTTGTCTACAAGGTAATGCATCATAGACAGACATTTATAATTTGATTCCATGTTTTCACACAGAAGACATGGATGTAAATACCACCCCATGATCAAGTGCTGTCAAATGCTGCTTGTTGCCATGACTATCTATTGATCCGTGGTGTAGGATGTACATGGCTGTTCATTGGTATAGATCGAAGTGTTGTCTGTGGCCACATAAATTGTGAATGGTGGAGCAGAGAAGAGCTGTAAATTCTGTATAAGCCAGTGTATTATCTGCAGAGCCATACCAATGTTTTCAAAGGGTTTCATAATATGGAATTCAAAATACAAAAAAGAAGAGTCAGATGTTAACTACATGAAGGAGCCAAACGCATTGAATTTTCTAAAGCTTCAGGAGAGACATTAAAAGTTAATGTGGGTGGAAAAGTAAACGGAAAGCTAAACAATTTTTCAAATACAAATCAGCCTCAAAGCACATCGGAACTGTGAAGCACCCTTGAAGCATCCTTATTTACACTTATGAGCTTCAAGAAGGTAGAATACAAAACAGATACAGTGACAGTGACAGAAATGGAAGAAGCACATTCTCAGCCATAAAACTGTCTCCACCACTGGATAAGACTTAAGATTCTAGCTGAGTTTTATTGCTGAAAGAAATCCCCTGAAATCCTCTTTTCCAGCTCAAAGGTAGATTATATAACATTTATGTAAAACTGCGCCCCCTGCAGCCAAAGCAGTCAGTGGCAAATAAAAATCAAAACAAAGTCACCCCTGCGGTTACGCTGTCTACATTAATCCCAAAACAGTGACCAGGAGGCACTAATACATTCAAACCTTTTTGTTGGCTAAAAGGTTAGTTAACAAAAAAAGCATGAACATCATTAGCCACGTCATGGGCCATTGGTTTATTTTGACGCCCATGTATAATCATAATTCCATGTTTTGTAAATGAGAGGTACCGCTCGAAAATGAGATGAAGCATCCTACTGTTGCCTATTACGATCGCGCTGGAAATCATACTCGCAGGACGACAGCAGCTAATTATTCTACAGACCCCAGGGATCAAAAGCAGGAGGATTACAATTTGATTTAAAATATGCACCAGCAAAGAAATTATCTACTGAAGTAATATAACTGCAAATGTTAATGCAATATTCTTTGAATAAATGTTGATAGTAGATATGTACCTCAGTTATTTATCAGTTTCATTCGATTAATCTGCCAAGGAAGTTATGTTTTTGAGTCAAAGATACATTTCTCAGCTCCAGGCAGTTAAAGGAACTGTGTGTGGATCTGGATCATCATCCGTATTCAAAAGTATTTAACATATTTGATGGCTTTTTTGCACAACTGGTAGAGCATTTACCTTTGAACTAGAAGATCCACAGTTTTGATTCAGATATATCTTTACCCTTGCAAAAATATTGCCAATTTTATATTAATAAATTATTCCGAGGTTGACTTTGAGATTGAGCTATTTCTACTGCATCTATTCATACGTCTATGATAAGGTCACAAAGTTTGTACAGGTGTTATTTTATTGAAGTATTAAGTTAATTAAATGACTGTATAAAGTAAAAACTAGAGCAAAGCAATAGTTGTTCTCTCGTTATAATTATTATTACAAAATGCTAATCTTAGGAAAATGAATTAAAAAAAAGTTGCAATGTACAGTATGTCCTCTTAGGGCTTCCGTAAACAATTACCTTCAGTATGTAATTTAAATTAAAAGACAAGTCATAAATGGCTATTGCTAAGTAGGATTGACAGCTGGAAGTGTTTACCTTTCCCTTTTTATGAACACAATAATTATATCTGTGCCCTTCTGCAGATGTGGCGATGGTCAATCAATGTGAATAAATAAATTATATAGCACACCGCATATGTGTTTGTTATGTTTTTCAATTATGTTTTGTTAGGCATAATGTAAGATGGATTAAAGCTTCATTTGTATACTTTTGGCAATTATTACAGTGTGCACTCTAGATTGGAAATACTGAGGATATTTATGGTAAGGTTATGGACATATACTTCTGTTTGGTCATGTTAAGGTTAATAAACTGACATGACTTAGTTGCCAGCATATAACTCAATGCTCTGTGCTGTGAAACTACCTAATATGCTGTTACTGTACCCAGAAAGGCTGCTGCCCATAGTGAACAACACTAAAGTTTCATAATAGAAATGTAATGAGCTCTGTTACATATAACAGAAATGATCACAGTACCTGCTGTGTGATGTTGTAAGCTTGTTGGTTTATGTAAATGAACCACATGCTATGGTTGAACTAAGCACTTGGCCTTTTAACAAGATTACTTCTGAAATCACTTTTGTAGCATTGGACTACTAAAAAATGAACTGAAATAGAATTTATTTGAATTTTGGTTTGTGCAGTTGTTTAACAGTTAATAAATATACACTCTGACATTTCTGACATATCAATGCAACCTTCAACGTCACAAGTTCTACTGTTTACGGCCAAAATAAAAGATTCTTCCAACAAGCAAAACACTGACCACAAAGTGAATTGCTTTCATATAGGTTGTATTGGAGCCCCGAGTCATGTAGTTTATATACCATGTGTAGCCGGTGACGGATTACTTTTCTCCATGCCTGAAGTAAAAGAAAATATAGCTGTAGGTATAATTCTCAGGAGAACGGACAATTTCAGGCAAGCTGGGCAAAATGTAATAAAGTTGCCGTCCTAGTGGTGTGTGCACAGTCCTGGATGTGTACACAGTCCTGGATGTGTACACACCAGGAGATAGAGAAACGGATTGCCCAGCGGCACGCTTTAATCCAGCTTCATGTACGATTGACACTGTAATTACACCCTGTTGAACACATGACACATTGTTTGGGAGTGATGCCTTTGTGTTGTTGGCACAGATGAGACATAGTCACTTCATGCGGCAATGGAAGTGGGACAACATTGTCGTGCCACGTGTGAATTACGGCTGAGGCACGGTGTGTGATGATGAAGATGATGAAGAAGGTAATTATCCTGAGGGATTAGATCACTGCTAATACTTTGAAATACACTTATTGGTTCTTTTTGATAAGGCTGCTGCTTTCCTTGGTGCATACACATTTTTATTTTTAAAGACGATTTGACTTTAATTAATGGATACATATTGTCAGAATTTTCTTCAAAAAACCTTGGGCGGTTTGGATAGTTTACAGCATAATTATCATTAATGTAATTTTTATGCATTATTAAGCTCTTTTGAATATTCATAGGGTGCATGAAACTTCAGCAACACTTTTATCAACACAGAACAGCATGATGGAGGACCTCTGTTGCTTGTGCTGGAATACAAAAGACTACAGAAACTAGTTTGACTTCAGTAAATCATCAGACATAGTATATAATATTTAGACTACATTAGCTTACCATCTTCTCAAAAAGATGCTATTGTTCTACATGGTTTAATTTTGGTTTGACATTAATGGAAATCAGTCTGTTAAAGAACTGTAGTGGATGTGTGATTTTATTTCAGGACCAAACTGTAATCAGAAAACATGAATGCATAGGAATAGTTTCACAAGCAATTCTGCTCTGATTTTGGACTTCTTTCATTATTTCTTGTGTGATACTGTTCATGATAAGGCTGTCCTACTTCTTCAAACAATTGTAACAGATAATAGTAATAATAACTGCAGATCAACAAAGATGCCCAGATTGTTAGTTTCTCACCATTTTGTGTTTCTTGACTGTTTCATTTTCACAACCTGTAGCCACAACTTGAAAATGAGCTGTGAAAAAAACAGTAGAATGCTATTTTTAAACACAAATGTGAGGTTTTAGAGCTGGAGAGTTTACAATGTGCTTGAGTTTTTACTGTGGAACTGCAAATGCTGGAATTGATGTTATGCAGTTAGCAGTCCCAGTTCTGTTGGTTCTGCAAAGCTCAACTCCAAATGTGGACCTGAGTATGTGTTTCTTTAGCTAACAAAGAATTATTAGAAATGAGCCAAAGACAACTTGGATGTAATTTGATTGTCAATAAGGCACAATTTTAATGTCTTGCCAAATAAAACTTCAGATTTCAATTTTCTTATTTCACCCCAAGCTAAAGCCCTTAAACACATCTAAGTTGTATTATACTAATTAGTTAGTTTATGCAGTGAATAATTCTAAATCCAGATACGAAACACTCATCAGGCCTGAACCACTGTCAAATACTGTCAGGATATTTCCCTTGTGCTTGTGAACTTTGTCAAACATAGACAGACGTATTGAACACATCTCATCTGTCAGCTGTCTCTTTAGTGATTGTACAGTCAACAACAACTGATTAGAGGAAATTGCATACATTTGCACTTTGTACTGGCTTTTTCTACTTATGTTTTCAGCTGTGTTAGTAACTGTGCT
>JAVQKC010029213.1:0-13401 GCA_036025475.1 Philypnodon macrostomus | reverse complement strand
ATTATTGAGAGTTCAGTAGTCTGACAGCTTGGGGGTAGTAACTGTCTCTGAGTCTTTTAGTGTGTGCTGGCAGGCTCCTGTATCGTCTACCAGAGGGTAGCGGACGGAACAGTCCTTGTGCTGGATGAGTAGGGTCCTTAGTGAAGCTGCGTGCCTTATGCAGACCCCTGCTGTGGTATGATGACAACCACTGACTTTAAAAATACATCCATGATTAAAACCCAGACCAAAGAGAACGTTTGCAATCTAACCATCAATCATTCAGAAAAGAGTTAACAAATGTGGGGGACAAATTATTATAAATAATTAGTATAAACAACTCTTATAGGGATACGTATTTAAATAAAACCTAATATCCAATCGTCTTATTTTAGTTTTTATTCAAATAGGAGACAAACCAAAAATTTAAATTGTGTTTTAAAATGCTTTAGAGTGCTTTTACATGTATTTAGTAGGTCTGCTGTGTATGCGGTCTAGGACTCTGCCTTGTGATAACTGTGTTGACTAATAAACAAAATCGTTGTAATTATGACGCATTTAGACTTTAATTTATTTTGCCTGAAACCTGCTGGGCTCGTTGCTAAATTGTATTTGGATGCTTGTACATCTAGATTACCTGTTTTTATAAAACAAGCACACACGTGCCTCTATTATAAAAACAAAAGAGTAAAATGGCAAAAACGAGAGAACATTAAATGAACCATATCGCTCTACTCATTGATTTTGTTTTTACGTATTCCTGACCCTACGCCCAAAGCTTCGTGAATAGGTCGTGTGCTGACGTGTCTCCCTCCTGCTCTTCACTACAGCAGCCCTCCCAAAAACACACAACACATAAGTGCCAGCATGGCAGCAAAATACATCTACCGAAACGGATTTTTATTACTTTTATTTAATTTTATATCAACAGCGGCCTTGGAAAAGAGGTTTTCTGACCTCAAGCGATGCGCAGACAAGGATTGCAGCAGTAAGTTAGAGCTTGTTGTAACGGGACTTTCACCAAAGGATGCGTCTCCCCATCTCCTCCAACGCTAGCCATAAACTACCTTATCTTTAGACCTGTTGCCGGTCGATATTCATGTCCTGAGTCACCCTTTGTAGCTGTAACGATGCGGTTTATCTCAACGATGCTTAGAAGGGTGCTGGCATAACGTTATTGGCATTGAGTTAATAGTTTGCGCACATTTTTAGACGCAGTTGTATTGGCCGGTTGCCTGGCATTTTCGGCCTGCCATTTAGCAAATGCTAGCAGTTAGCCACAACCCCATCTCCAAATACTGTGCTAACCTTTTGTTCCCCAAACAAACGATTGTTAAACTGAGCTAAGAGGTCAATCTAGTTAGCCCTGTTATTGTCATGGTTTAGGCTAATAATAGCTTAGCATTGCACCACATGAACTGCTTAAAATTGTCCAAATAGTGATTTGGAAGAAAAGATCAGCGATTTCTACGTTTAAGTTTGCTCTGCTAGATTTAAGTAAACACAAAACACACTATAGCGAGACTTTGGTGGGAAATTAAGCCATAATGATTTCACATTGCTATGTTTGCCTATTAAATGTATGTATTTACAAGTCAGTAATAACCTGCTAGGCTTTCATTTGTACTCAGTCTATCAATACAGCTCAAGTCAAACAACACTATTGTATGTGTCACAAATATGATTCTTTTTCACAGTGCTGTTGGTTCGAGGCAAAGCCGTGAATGATTTTCAAGGACCAGACTGTAGATTTCTTTCTTTTAAGAAATCAGAAACCATTTATGTTTACTACAAACTAGCCGGTCGAAGGGCAGACATGTGGGCTGGAAGTGTAAGTAGTTTTGTTTTTATTTGCATCCAAAATGGTTACAGTAGTTGATGTGTTTTTCTTTATAGGTTGGAAGCAATTTTGGGTATTTTCCAAAAGATCTTCTGGCAATAAACCACATTTATTCAGACAAAGAATTTGAAGTTCCAGCTGAGGTAAAATAATGAATATCTTCCATTAAATGATATATTTATTTTACATTTTGGTAGACTTTTGGTCCACTTTATCTATTGTTGCATCACCTGTGTCACTGTGAGTGTATCCTTACCCCTCTGCATTACATTCACAAGTAGTATTTATGTACTGTAAAATATGTTGATTTCTTTTACATTTCTGCACAGAAAATAGTTCTCAATCAAAGGTGTAGTTAATGCTCCTAAAGGCTTCTATTCTTTAACATATTATTCACTGGACTCAATATATAGACTCAACAGCTGTTTTATATTATAGTTCTAAAAGGATTAAAAAGTATAAAATCTGCTTGCAATAGTGATGCCTTGTCAGAATTGATTTAATCAGAATTTTGCAACCCCCAATTTGTTTGACAAAACTACTGTAAATCAAAAAGTAAATCTTATGTGCATTATCTGTCTTTTTTATTCCAGGAAACAGATTTTGTCTGCTTTGAAACTGGCTTTGATCAATTTCAAAGTTATGACATAGATCACATATTGGGCTTTGTAAAGAATAATGTTGATGTGAGTAACATTACATCAGGCCACATTAAGGAGGCTATACAAACGGATACGAAGCCATCAGTGGAGCAAGTCTTGGAGGATGATATTATAGTCCCAGATGAAGAAAGTGCCTCTCTAATTGAGCCTGAAATAGACACTGAATTACCTTCTATAGGGTCAGAAACTGAACCTGACACTATAGTTCAAGACAGTGAGAATGAGCCGATAACCACACCAGAGCTTTACGAAAATGTTGTAAATGAACAAGAGGAGGAAGAAACTCAGCCCCAAGACATTTTTGAACCAGTTCCACAGGTCTCTCCGTCTGAAAATGCACAGATCCCAGAGATTAAGACTAGTTACGGGACCACATTTGATGCCATAGTGACAGAGGAAACGACTACGGCACACACTACTCCCCAAGAAGAAAATACAGAAGAAGAATCTGAAACGCAGCAAGACGAGACACAGCCACACATTGAACCTCCGCCATTGTTGACTTATGCAGAAGATAATGTACAGTCAATGGATACTTTGATTGAAAAGGAGCAAGACATGGAAAAACAAGATTACAATCAAAAGGACAGTATGTGGTCGTCACTTGGAAATGCTGTATTTTCAGTGGTAACAGGAGGAGACAAACCTACCCATGACGTTGACGTAAACTCAGACGAGGATGATGAGGAAGAGGAGCCCACGCCACCACCGAAAACATTTGAGGAAATAAAAGCTGATAAACAACCACTAGATATCAAATACAGAGAGCCAGTTGAGCCACCGAGTTTGATATCTAAACCAGAAGCAGCAAGCCATGACAGTAGTGAACCTGACATGCTTATATCGGATGAAGCCCGTGATGGAGATGTGGTGGGGCCAGAGGAGACCGATGTCAAAACGGTGGGGCAAACTACTGAGGATGGGCAACAAATTGAAGTAGTCCATAGTAGTGAACCGGTGATTCAAGACGAAGCTAATGAAAATGTCCAAATCCAGACAGCCACATTGGAAAATAAAATGAATGAACCTTCTGAGGACAAGGAGAAATTGGCCAGCGAGTCCAATGTAACTAAGATAAAAAAATTCTTACAAGAAAGAAGCCATGTAGTCCAGCAAGAACGGCATTTAGAAGAAAGTACAACCGTTGATAACAAATTGGAGATTGCTGAAGCAAAATCAAATGCAGAAATATCAACTGTTGGAGAAATAAGTTCAAGTGATTTTGATATCAAAGATGACGAGGAAACCACTACGGAGGAGCAAGTACTTGATCAAAAGTTAGACCATGTAGAGAATTTAAGTCAATCTGAGATAGCTGTGCTTATGGAGGACATTTCAGAAGATATTGTCCAGCATTTACCAGAAGTTGAGGAAGTTAAGAAAGAGGAATTGCTTGAAGACGAAAACGCACTTTCTTTTTCACAGTTGGACACTGACACTGCACAGACTGAATCACCAAATGTGCCTGAAACCCCCACACCAGAACATAGTGATAGTAGTGAAAATGGTGAAAGCACAGTAACACATGAAGACAGTCATTCGGACATCCTTTCATCTGAAACAGTGCCTCCAATGTCTACACCAGAGCCCGAAATAGTCTATAGTGAAGATGTCATGAGATTGACCATTTTGCGAGACTACTTGACAGAGGACAAAATTGTGCGTTGTCAAAAATATTTAGGTCTCAAGAATCTATTTAAGCTGGAAGCCATGTTTGAAGACTTGGACACAGAACTGCAAGCCACACGCCAGTCGCAAATAGGCAGCGTACAAGAGATTGAAAATTCATTGGAGAGGATCTTGGAAGCCAGTGAAAATGCAATCCTGGATCAAGTGGAGAAGATATTGGATAGTCGTGAATCGAAATACAGTGAAGATGTGCAGCATACTGATACAAATATAGATGAAGAAACTGAAATATTAGATGACTTCCAGGAGATTGCCTTCATCTTGAGGCACAAGTATTCAATGATCAGTGACAGTGTGCCTCTAGCAGAAGTGAAGGAAGAGGAGGATAAAGGTGAGTTTTTTTTTCCCTGCTAAAATTTACAGTGTACACTATTAATAACACAATATTAGTCAAAGTAAACATGCAATTATTTATTGTAGGGCTGTGTATGCTGTTTCTGATGTTTTTAATGATTTGTTACTATTGATAAAGCATGTTTTTCATTTGGTTGAACTTGAATAGAGCTGATACAGCCTGACTTTTTACCCAACCACAAATTTGCCACATTGTGGTTTAGTACATAGCTTTTTAAATGACCAGGTGGTCTGTGCATTATGTGACTCAGAAGTTAGCATCTGCTTGTGTTATGAGATACACTGTCCCTGGCTCTAACCATTAGCTCGGTGCTAGGTTTCAGGAGCTGCAGTTGATCTGTTCACATTCAGAGCATCGCTGATACGTCACACTTTTAATCCAAGTACTGCTGACATATTTTATTCCCCCTTATGTATCTTGTACACACAACTTACTATATTTTAATATCATCATTGAGCTTTAGTTATAATCTTTGCAGCACACGATGACGTAAGTGCTTATCTTCTGCTTAAGTTTATTAATCGGGTCTAGTCTGGTGTTTAGTGAAGCTGTCCGATAACTGTAGCCTGCCACAGAAAGCAGTTTAGTTCAGTGGTGGAAAGATACCAATGGGTTACTTTTGTTGACAAATTTGTACACGTGTCATTATAATCAGAGGGTAAGAATGTTGTGGTAAGTTTATAACAGGATGTAACTCAGATTATTGTCCTTTGGCGTTGTCAGCTGAAGCCTGTTTGATTAGACGTGGCAAAGGGAACAAGTTTAATACAGTTTAATATGTGCAAATTTACAATGGGCCTTAAAACATTTACCATTATAGAGAAAAGATGAGGCTACCAATACTAAATATGACCTGTTATCTGTTCACAATTCATTTTCTTCATGTCGGAGATGGTTAACTTTAATTCATATGCTTAAACACAGTGATATCCCAAAATGTAACCAAGCATTTATGGTTTTATTTTCAACTTGAAATAAAAAGCAATAACATGCAGCAAGAGAAGTTATATCTGGATTTTATGTTCTGAGACTGGATAATACAACAAAAATATTGCAAATTACCACATTGTGACTTTTTTTGACTTTTTTTTTTTTTTTTTTTAACAGATGAACATGAATTGAATGTCAAAGAAGACGTGCCTCTTGTTGTTGAAGACACTGAAAACTACACTGAACCAAAGACTGACCATAACCTCTCTGCCACACATCTGGAGCAGGACGAGCCCGCTGCTGATGTTAAAAAAGAGAGGATTATTTTGGATCAAGTGCACGCTGCGCCAGATGTCAGTGTGGAGGAGGACAGTGGGCACTTTAACAAAAACAAAGACAATCAGCAGAGTTTCGGACAAGCCGACGACCTGCCAAAAATCCCACAGGCTACGCTGGAAAACCCGCTGGACATGGGTCTGGGCGTAGAGCTGGAGAACTCGGGATCAGGTTAGTGTTTGAGAAAAACATACCTATAAAACTGTCAAAAACAATATTGTCCGATATCAAATGTTTTTCTCATAAGGTGTAGCCCTAGTAAAATCTACTCCCATCACTTCTACTTTAGGTTATATTTTGTTATGCTTTTTGATGTTTTTGCCTTATAAAAACGACAAATGTTCATTATATTGTAGGTACATTGGAGTCCATTGAGCCCCCCTCAGAGTTTCATGAACAAGAAGTTGGATTATTCTCGGCTGTACTTGTTTACCTGGACTGTACCTTTTTAATGATCAAGAATAAAACTTCAGCGTGGGCCACTGTGGTAAGTTTATTGTGCATACATACAGGTGTGTGTGTCCATGCTGGGTGTGTTCTGACGCTAACTTGAGCACTTTCTTTGATCTGGTTGCATGCTAACATAGTTTTGTAGTTGTTACAAAAATATTAGGTGGTTGTAGGGTAAAAGATTTGTGATATGGACAAGGATCGTTAAATCGTGTTACAGTGAATTTGATTTATGCTCAGTCAGTGTTCATATTAATTAAAAATAAATATATAAAATAGATAGTATTTAGTATTGTGATGACCATTGTATTGGATGCACATTGACGTACATGCCATTTAAAAGACACTGATTTTAGTAATCCTCCGACAAAAAATAAAAAGTCAGCTAAATTTGTGATCAAATCATGATCTTGCCTTAATAAAATCGTGATATTATATTTTTACCATATTGCCCACCTCTAGTTGGTTGTAAACATGTGTGCCTAAAGTCTAGTATTTTAAAACCTAGATAGTGCAAAATCGAATCTAATCAAAATCAAATCTTTGACTGTGTATAATTTTGATAATCTCTTAATTTCTCTAAACTGCTCAAAACATAAATCCACCAAACCTAAAAAGTCGAGTTGTTTCAGAAAAAGCCAGGCATGGAAGAAGTTTGTATTCCTTTGCTCCCTGTACGGATCTCTCTTGTCCGCTTGTCAGTGAACGCCTCCTCTTGTTGACTGTGTATGGTAGGCTGAAGTTCAACACAGCCACCGCTGAGCTGGACACTATTACAGACCGGCAGGCCTTTACCGGGACAGGAATATGGTTATTATTAACATCATCATCGAGGCAAACGCGAAAGACATCAGATTATCAGTTTTTCTTTTGTTTTGATCAAGCCTTTATTTACATTGCGTCCATTAGCTTTGCGCATAGCTAGTATTTTTGACAGTTACCGGAGTTGTTTAGCATTTTGGTCAATTATTATTAGTACATACTCGCTATTAGATAGATGTATCTATCTTGTACAATCATATTTTTGTTTCTAGCGCCATATTTGACCTCGTCTGTCAACACGCTTGTATAGTAGTTAGCATACAGCTGTCAAAAGGAGAAGCTAGCACCTAGGCTAAAGCTAATCCAGTTCTGAGAGCTTTTGGGATGGACAGTGACAGAATATCCCGACCCGTTCTTGAGCAAGATCACGTCATGTTTTTTTTCAAGGAACTGCAGCATGTAAGTAAAACAAAGTGGTTGTTGTAAGTCTTACAAAAGTCAAAACGAGGCTACAATAAAGTCCACGGATTGCTAACAAGAAATGATGACGTGTTATACCCATTAGGCTAATAAACCAGTCTTGTATATTGCTAAACAAGCTTGTGTCTGGAAATGTGTTGTGGTTGAATGAATTGACAATTGAGCATTTGTTGTGTGGGGTGTTGTAGTAGTAGGACTTGCATTGTCTTTGCATGTAGCCGGCTAAAGCGAGCCCTAATCTCTTCAGTCAATGATGAGCTTATTGATCTAAATTCAAGGTTTTCTACTTTCTTAAGAGGCCACTGCTAAAGTCCTTTTTTGGTGATCCTAGTGTTGTATGTGGTTTGGTTTGAATATGTCCTCCTTGCACCGGGAATAACAGAATTTGAGTTTTTATTTTGGTTCTCAGTAACACGTATATTGTGTCTCTTCTCTTGACAAAAGGAAGTGTATTCTGGGATGCTTTTATGTCATACTAGAGGTAGGATACAGTTATACTTATTAATTATTGTAGATAACTTTGAAGTCTACGAACAGTCTAGAGAACTGGACAGGCCTTAGACGCGTGGCATTTACTGTTAAAACCCCCCACAAAAAAGCATTTATCTATCTGTATCATAACCTATTATTATTGTTCATTACCTATTATTGAATGCCTTTGTGACGCTAACCCATATCGAGACAACAGCAGTGTAGCAATATTTCCTGTTTGGTTGAGTTTTCAACAGAACTGTGTCAGAACTAAGTAACGGTAAAATTCTGCAACCTGCTAAAACCTGTTTATTTAAATCCAGATATCTTAGAAGGTAACAAGGAGCTTGGGGAGTATCACTTACAGGGTTTGCCCTCAACTTCTCTCATTCAAAATCATTACAAAACATCAACTGCCTTTTGTGCATTCCTGTTTTAGGATGATGAGACATTTTCAATAAACCAGTGTCTTACCTTCCTAAAAATGCCTCGGTTTCCTGGTTGTACAATGTTTTTTAATTAATTGGTATTGATAGTTTGTCTTTGATGTACTAGTCAATCAAGTGCTGCATATCACAAGAGCTTGATAAAGAACAGTATATTATTCCATGTATTGTCCATGTGTCTAACGTGTTCCCATTTCGTAAAATTGCATTGTGTCAAGATACTGTACATTTATGTCTAGTTTTATACACCATTACCAGAACTTTAATATGAATGAATGTGTTGTCTGTATGCTTGTATTGATTATACAGATGATTTCATTACTCCCCGATGAATGGAGACCAGGGGAGACTATGTTCGGGTGTCCCTGGCAGGCTGTGGTGGTGACTGCTCTGGTCGGGATAGTGACCTTCACCTTTTTCTTCTGGAGGACAGTGTTAGCCGTGAGTATTGATCAATCTAAAGAAAGTCTTTTCTGTCTAAAAATAATTACACATTTTCTGCTAAACCGCCACATGCTCTGGTTTTTGCTGCACTGAAGTTAATATAGGTTTCAGTTTATTTATTTCAGTTAATGAGGCAATTATGGACTGCAGATTATGTGAACATGGTTTTCTTGTCTCTTCCTCTAGGTCAAGAAAAGGGAATATCTTGGTATGTCTAATGCTGGGTTCCAATCATGCATTTATTTATTAGTGTGTTAAATTTATATTAATATATATTTTCTTTTTGCATGAAAAGTGGATCATAAAAAACTCGATGAACAAATCGAGTCACTCAAAAAGGAGAAGGATGAGGCCCTCGTTAAAATGACAGAACTACGTAAACAGGTATGAAGTATCATTAACACAATCGGAGAGGTGTGAAGTTTATAATGAGCATGTTAATAACTGCGTCTTTCTCTTTTGTGAAGACTGAGCAACTCAAAAATAGTCAAAAACAGTCGGCGGAAACAGCCAATACGACACAGAAAAGGATGCAAGCTCTAGAGGTAAAAAAAACTGAATGCAGGCTTCACTTGTGCTGTATAGATAAATGGTATTATAATTACTCATTAAATATGGCAGAATTGAACATTAATAATGGCTTAAAACGAAAGCAAAACAAAACCAGATCATTTACACGATGACTTTCAAATTTATGACGTCTATTCCTGCTGTACATCTGTTTTGCCTTTCACGTCAGTTTTAACACATTTTTGTCATTTTCCACAGACTAGAGTAGCAGAGGCTAAAAAGCAGAATGAACAAATGCTTCAAGAAAAGAGTCGATATATGGAACTACTGAAAGAAGAAAGGGCTAGCTGTCAGAAAAATGAAACAAGGGTAAGTCTTTACTATGGAGAAATCAAATAATAAAATCAAAATATGACTTGCTTATTAATTACTTGTCTCTGTCCCAGATTGAAAAACTTGAAAAAGCAAATGAGAAACTGCAGCAAAGCAGGAAAAAGATTCAGGAAACACTGACCAAGGTGAGAATTCTGTGTTTTGAGCTATTCAATTAAAAAACTATTAAATCTCTTTGGTGTAAGAGTTAAGTTGACTTTCTGTTATCATGGTAGACTACTGTTCTTCTGGACGAGGCAAAGATTCGTGAAGATGCCCGAAACGTCCAACAAAAAAGTCTGGAGAAAGATTACTCTGCTCTGAAAGAAGAAAACAAATCTGTGAGACAAATTGTATTAAAGCTTTGTGTCTTGCATACTTAAGAGTTGCTCAATATTTTATGTTGACTATTGCAGTTTAAGGCGACTATTAAAAGCTGGGAGGACAGACACGGAGAACTAAGCGACCAGATTAAAATCTATCAGAAATCCCAAAAGGAGCTCGAAGACTCTTTAGTGCAAAAAGATCATAACATAGAGGTAAGTCAATACTTTTTTGAACATGGCCTTTCTCATAAAACATTATTAACTAGGCTTCTGTCATTTTGGTAGGTGTTGTCTGATCTACTGTCAGACCTTGATGCATGTGATCTACAGAAAGTTGATCCCAAAGTTTGTGCAAATGGAGAAATATCCATTGGTAAGTTCAAAATGACAACTGTTCTAATAGAAATCAAGCTTTATTTCTAATGCCTGTGTTAACTGCTCTTCCTCAGATAAGACGACAGCCATAAAGAACAGGATCAAGCAAATGATGGATGTTTCAAGGGTCAGGCGGCAAAAAATTTAATGAATTCCTGAACACATACATTTTTTTTTATATTGCAGTAGAACGTAGAAAGTACTTCCAAGAAATACTGCATGCAAAAACGACTACACAATAACTACTTCTGTTTTGACAATGTTATGTACAGGTGCAGACCACGCTAACAGTGGTGGAGGAAGAGCGAGACCGATTCATGGCCAAACTACTGGGTGAAGAAAAGACTAGAAAAGCACTGGAAGGTGTGTGTTTTTTTTTCCCTATATAGAAATACTACAACTGTATAACGATCTGACATGGCATCTTTAAAAAAAATGCATGCTGGCCTATAGAACAACATCAGGAGCTGGAGCACACCATCTCAACTCTGAAAAGTGAAAAGAGCCACGTCGAAAACCAGTTCAAGATCCTCCAACAGAAAAATGAAATAATAGTGGAAATGTACCAACAGAAGGAGAGCGCTCTACAGCAGTAAGTCACCACCACATTACACTTATATTACTTATAGATTGACCATTTTAATTAGTGTTTATCTATTGAATCTAAATGTATCCTCCGCTAGCTTATTATTAGCTTCACATATAATTGTTATGCATGCATACTTTCACTCTTCTGAACTTGCAGCACAGTGTATGTGGGCCCATACACTGATTTGAATAGTATAGAATAATATGTAAAGCTGTGTAAATGGTTTTGCCTCCAAACGTAAGTATGATAGCCAGAGGGGGGAACCTAGCCATTTTTATAACATCAATTTATAAAACTCTAGTTTAAGGTCAGCCCTATGCTTCAGAATATGTATCAGTTACTCTTCCTAACTGGTATATATTACATTACCACAAATCACATTACGGTTAATAGGTATTGGTGATGAGGCTATAAAGTGAAATATTGGGATCTGTATTTTGTGTTTAACTTCACAGGAGATTAACTAAAGAGGAGCTGGAGCGGCGCAGTAAAGAGAACATGCTGACTGAGGTGGGAGGGAAGGCCACAGAGGCAGAGGAGCAGGTCAAAGTCCTACGACAGCGCATCAATGAGATGGAGGATCAGATGAAGAAGACTGAGGAGATGTACAAGGAACAGGTACAGGCTACATTAATTAAGGTTAATTGAAAGTTAAAATATCTGTTGGTTCTTACAATCTTTCCTCTTGTAGATAAAAGAACAAGAAAACAAAACTCACTCGAACTGGGTAAGTGCCACAATATCTTATCATTAAATAGTTTTTCATGATTTTGAATAAGTTGAAAACAAACTTTTTTTTTTTGTTTTGTTTTGGTTTCTAGATAAATGCCCGAAATGCAGAGCGAGCGCTGAATCAGGAGAAACAGGAGGCATCAAAGCTACGAGAAAAGTAAGTGTAACAGTATGTAGACCAACCGATGTTTTTGTGTGGGTGGCTTTTGTCAATACATACAAGGCATACAACGACTACAGATTTTTTTGCACCAGAATCTTTATCACTTGCCATAGTGGGAAAAAAACACTCAGATTTGCAGTTTTGTACTTCGTGTTCATTCTCTAACTATATATATTTTTTTTTTCATCTCTTAAGACTGGCTGTACTCACATCTCAACTGAATGAAAAGCGGGCACCTCTCTTCAGACCCAACTCTGGGCAGTTCGCTGGACCCCGGCAGGGTAAGCAATGCACACTTTATATTTTCTACCGCTCTTTCTCCAATGGCTCTCTATATTCATTATGTGTCTGAGAAAGGCTTTATTTCCAAAGAGACTTGAATTGAGGACCTCCTGTGCACAATGAGAGTGATATTGTTGCCTGTCTGGCTTTTGCTGTGTGTAAATTGCTTGGTTTTGGTTATAACAGGTGATTCGTATGGGCCCTCTCCTGTGAGCGGAGGAGCACCGTCTCCTCCTATAATGATAGAGGGACCCAGGCGCCCTCCCTCTGCCCCCGTGGGCCGAAAAATAGACCCGTATGGTGAGTCACAGAGGATTTAATACTGAGCCTTATTCTCCCCACTGGATATCTCTCTGCAACAGCTCCCCTTCGTTTAAATGAATTCTTTTCAGTTTGCATCCCTGACTTCACTTCTTTCCAGCCTATTCACTTTTTATTTTTCTTTTTTAGTAGATGTAGTGCACATCAACACCTCTCTCCTCCTCCAGATACCTTGAACCTTTTTCTCTGTGCTCCCTATGTTTTGTTGACCTATCTTTGTGTGGAATCACATTACCACTATCCCATCTGCAAGTCCGTAAAATCTGTCGAACCTAAAAATTAATGCAGAATTGTTGTCTTTTCAGGGCCCAGACCGCCTTCAGACCCCCATGGGCGTTATGCCGAAAATAAGCACATGTCTGGGATGGGTGAGTTCAATTTCACTTTGTAAATTTAAGTTTATTGTTTTGGCTAGGGTAAAATTTGTGTCTAGTAGTAAAATGCAGCGTCAGTGATAATGTTTCAGATCTCTAGTGTCAATCTATCAAAACGTATTCCTTTTTTTTTTTTTCAGAAATGATGGGTCCTCGTAACTCCTCGCCTGCCAACATGGATGCACCTGTAAGTCTTGTGGTCTAAATGTACCGTATTTTCCGGACTATAGAATAAGTGGCGTCAGTCCGAAAATGCGTCATGAAGAGGAAACAAACGTATATGTCACACGTCACAAAATCCAAGACCAAGAACTGACTCACCTGTGCAGACGTCTACAGACTCACCCGCGCAGATGTCTACAGACACCTACACAGACGTCTACAGACACACCCGCACAGATGTCTACAAACACACCCGCGCAGATGTCTACAGACACACCCGTGCAGATGTCTACAGACACACCCGTGCAGATGTCTACAGACACACCCGTGCAGATGTCTACAGACACACCC
>JAVQKC010029207.1:0-10676 GCA_036025475.1 Philypnodon macrostomus | reverse complement strand
AAAAAGGGAAAAATACCAAGGTGCAGTTGGATTTAAATAAGGTGTAGGTATTTCACAGATGGTGAAATACTTATACAGATGAATTTTGTATTGCACATGATATAGTATTGCACATACATGATCCATACATTCAAATAGTGCAGCAGCAGTCAACATATTACGTAAAGTGATTTAGTGCAGTATTATTGAGTCTAGTCTAGACCAGGACTAAGCAGCAGCTGTAGTACCAGAGGTTGACTCAAACTGGATCTAAATCAGGCAAAATTTGGAAATACTATAGAGGACCACTGAAACCTGTTTGAGAACCACTGTTTTGGTGTATTGGTCATTTGTGTGAGTTTTTAATTTAGCATTTCTGTTTTCAGGGAGATGTTTTCAAAACCAGGGGAGGGGGACAGGCTGTGCAGTTCACAGACATTGAGACGTTAAGGCAAGAATGCCCCACAGCACCAAGGTACAGTGCGCATACATACTTCAACTCGGAGTATGGAGTAAAAATGATTTAGAATTATTTACCAGATATTAGGGATGCACCGATAACATTATGAACTCTTTTTCCCTCATGAATGAGAGAGAGAACTAGTTAGGATGAATACAATTTTAATTATATATTTTAAATCATTATCTTAGTTATTTTTTATCATTTCTTTTATTGGGGCCCCGTAAGTGCGGCCCCCCTACTCCTCCGTCCGCACAGTACCTGCACCGGCGCACACGTGTCCAGAGCCACGCATTTAAGACTTACTCTGTCATTTTACTGGGCTGTAGGACAGAGGTGATCGAAACTATTACAAAACCCTTAGATGGGCTCTAAAGTAACGTGTTGTGATGTTTTTATATTGAGTTTGGTACATCTTCGCTTAATGACAACACTGTAAATATTTAGTGAGAAAAACAAGGGGACGTCAGAGGAAGAGATGCACGTTTCACTTGAGCTGAGCACCATCTCATAGAATGGATGTATTATTCCAATCAGCTATTTACCTCTATATCTCTATATATACCTCCAAGACTCTTCTGCTCAATGAGAGAGTGGAGCATGAGGTCCTGCTGCAATGTCTTCATTTGTCTTTACTTTTGTCATTATCCTTATCCTGAATTAGCCCCACTCACTTGACTTGACTTAGAGGTAGCTTCACACTTTCGTAAAGTGGTACCTGTGCGTGGTATGAGTACGAGTACTTTACTGGGACGTGGTATCGGTGCATCCCTACCGTTACTTTTAGAGGTGCACAGATATATCGGCCGATATTTACCATTTTGACTGATATTGGTATTGGCCTGTACAGATGGACGATGTTAATATGTCCTTAAAGGATAATTTCTAATATTTAGGGTTAGAAACAGCCAGAGTAAGAAAAGTAAATTCAGGGTGTGAAAATCCAATACAGATTATTTTTATGGAGTAATACATACATTTAAAGCTGTGATGTATGTAGATTTCTAAGTTAAAAAACATGGCTTACTAAAACATGTTTACAAAATATCGGAATTAGTATCAGCCAAGAAATGTGATATCGGTGCATCCCTAGTTACTTTAGTTTGATTATCCGTTTACGAAATGCAAAGTGAGCGTTGAGAAGAAACCTCTACATCCAGTTAAATGGCATATTGGCTCTTCTATTTCCAGTCGTAAGAGGCGGTCGGGGTCAGCAGAGTCTGACCAAATGGACAATAGAGAAAACCGGGTAAGAACAAGTAACTCAAACCTCAATATTAATTTTAAATATTTTAACATTTTATATTGGGTGTTTATTAATATTCATTCATTCACATTTACATTTTTTTTCCCTCTACCAGCCACCAGTGACGAGCACAGCATATCAAAAGTAGGTCCGCTAGCAGATATACTTTAAATTGTATTTTTATCTGTTTGTATTACAATATTATAGGGATGAGTGATTTGATGGGAAAAAAAAACTATTTTCATCACCATTTTCTTTTAAAAATGTTTTTATTTATTTTCTGTCTTGCATAGAAGACCACTGCTTCAGGGAACCGTTTAAAACTACAAATTGAATGTACTTCTATCCAGTGTTCATCAAAATACTTATTTTCCATTTCTATTCATATAAACACTGACATTGTTACAGTGAAGAGCAGAGCATACTGTAAATTCACAATTCAGATTTACAGAGCGTCATAACTTTATAAACCATTACATTTTCTATCGCTCACCCCGAGAACATTCTATCAGCTTTAAGTGTTCATTTGTGCTAATTTCTGTTTTCTTTCAGACGAAGGAAGCCCTAAACTGCTGCACATGGGGGAAATGCCCTAAAACTGGAGGATCCTCTTCAGAACACAGTGAAGGCAGTGTTGTATGGAAAACTATGCATTTTTCTCGTCGGGGCATTCATTATGAAGGCATTTCTGTGCAATTGTAAATATTTCCATCATTTTGACAGTGAGTGCCGTGCTGAATGGTTTTATTATATCTTAAATTATCTTTCCCTTTTGAAAACCCTAGATGGCTTTGTTCCACTTTTTCACAGCATTTTGTTTCTACCCAAAGACTATTAGATTGTATTTGTCAAATGGATTTTTTTTCAAAAGATGTCTTTTGTATACATATTATGGGCTCTTAATCGGAAATGACAAAAAATACAGTGAAAATGTTAGCCCCGGAATAGCTTCAGGACAACTGTAAATATTAGGCTGTTTAGTTCATGGTCTTGAAGCTGTCTGTGCTTTTTACATATGTATATTCAAGCAACTGTGTAGCACCTGCTCTTTTTGATAAGATTAAATTTATTCAAACAAAATGCCAAATCATTTGTCTTGTGTTTTTATAAATGTAAAATGTATCTAAAAGAATTTGTTATATAACTGTATAAATTCATTATATAAATGCCTAACAGCAACTATACACATCTCATCTGTGCCTTAAACCAAGATAACCAAAGCACAGTGGCAGATTTACTGTTTTGAGGGCCCAAGGTAAAGTGGGCAGGGGGCCCTTTGTATTTGGTGCGTTTTAAGTGTTGCTTGAAAATCTTCAACCAGAGGCATAACCATACAGAGAGAATGGAAAATAGGTGAGGCGTATTGGCTTTGTATTAGTGGATAATTACATATTCTCATTTTAGGCTTCATTTATGGGGCCCTAAGCAGCTGCCTACTTTTGCCTAAAGGTAGCGCCACCTCTGCCAACGCCCAGTGTATAGTAAAGTGTACACAAAATCCTATTCTTCTCATTGAGTTCATCTGTTGTAGTTCCTGAACAGCAGATGGTGCCAAACCACTACTGAGACAAGTTGTAGAGATGAATCCCAACATTGGACCGTCTTTAGCTTTGATTGGCATTGTTTCCAGAAGCTTCTGCGATGTCACAAAATATATTTCTGTCCAATTTTTCACCAAGATCTTGTATTGATGATGTTAGAGTCAGACCACTGCACCAAGCCTTCTCCAGGGGTCAATATGAGTTAGGGTCTGTACTCTGTGGTGGCCAATACGTGTGTGAATTTCAAAATTTGAGCCCGATGAATCCTGACATTGTCATGTTGGAGTATGCCCGTGCCATCAGGGAAGAAAAAAATGGAATAACCTGGTGATTCAGTATATTCAGGTAGTCAGCTGACCTCGTTCTTTGGACACATACTGTTGCTGAACCTAAACCTGACCAACTACAGGAGGCTCTCAACTATTTGCTGAGTTAAATCCAGATGGTGACTCTTTTTTCCCCATACAATGTACATGTACTGTGTGTATGTGTGTATCCAGCTGGCCACACCATCTTCCACAGCGGTCTAAAGTTGTGATGATAGAGTGAGAATTGCCGTGTGCATTGTCTTAAGCTCTTCCTGTGACAATATTGACTCTAGCCTAGTCATTGTTTACTGTGAAGCTAACAAAGTTCTTTGGTGAATGGTTCTTTAGCTCAATCAGCCACTAATGCCTGTTTAAACACACGTCTATCTTCAGGTCACTACTGTGTGTTTTTTGTGTTGACTTTTTCACCTTGTTCTCTTGTATTGGTTTTGCTTTGACATATAAAGGCTGTTTGTTGATTCTGTTTGGCCAGACATCCGAACTTGATTTTTTGGTGACTTCTACAGCCTCTGAAGTTATTTTTTATTATTATACAAGACATTTTAAAAACTATGGAGCTGTGGAGAGTGCATTCATTTGCTCTGCTCTTTATTGTCAGATTTACTATAACAATGCTAGTAAAATAAATGATATTAATTATTATGATGAACACTGGATTGGACACTGTAAGACAAAAAAAAAAAAAACTGTCAACTGAAATTGTAATAAAATCAAAATCAGGCTCTTTTACCATATCACTCACAGATCATAGATTTTTCTGTCTAGCGCTACAGCTACTATGCGCCTATGGTAGGTTGCTACTTGGGCAATTTTCAGTTTGTTGCAGGGCTAACACAGAGGCATACAACCATTAACTGACTGACTAGGGGAATTTTCGGATAATTGACCTAAAACATGAATGACTTTGGCACTTTTCTAGACACTCAAAGATGCTTTACAATTCTTGGCATTGTTGGGCTGGATGTTGGAGGCGGGGCTTGTTGATGCAGTTAATGCTAGTGCAAGCTCCACAGATGATCTCACACCCTCTTCACACACTCACACAAAAAACTCACACAACACAACACAACAGTGAAGCACGTGTTCAAAGTCAAAACACACATTCATAATCCAGTCTTTGTGTAGTGTTCAAACATTAGCATTCCAGTGTACACAGACAAACACACCTCGGTCACTGTCGGACCACGCCCCTTAACAGACACACGGGGTCGTCATGGTTACAAGTGTAAATAAACAAAATTAAACAAGGCGGTGGTGTGTAATTGGAGTCAGGGAAATAATCCACTGAAATATTATTTTAGATAGAAATATATCATTAGCTGAGGTTTCAAAAAAATTATTTGTTAAAAAAATATAAATTTACCATCTGACCCTGTTCTATGATGTAAAGTAGGCAATCGGTCAAATTTAAGACATACTTTAGTCCCTCCCCTGGCCTCTACAGCAACATCAAATCAGAGTTTGTGGGTATCTTGACCAATAGTAGTTGGGTTTTTGAGCGAACTCTGATTTGATGTTGCTGTAGAGTTTTTATCAATGTCCAGTTTGCAATTATTAGTATTGCAATTAATCTGTGCAGAGCAATGGAATTCTAATTTTCTTTTCAGAAATCAGTACTTGTAATATCCTTGTCCACCACCAGAGGTCCCCATAGACTGTTTAATAGTGGAGTCCTTGTCTTCCCTTTCACTCTGTCATAGGCCAAACAGATGGATACATTTGGGCTTTTACCAAATAGAGCAAGCCTTCTCAGTCACTTCACTCCTACCACTGTACTGTACTAATGCTGGGTTGTAGGTGACATCACAACATTCTATAGCCCTATACAATTTAATAGGAGATGGGGGGTTGTTAATCTGCAGTATTGTGTGGTTGGATAGATACAGGGGGGTAATGGACCTGGTCACTGATAAAAAATGATCAGAATCAAAATTTGTGGATATTTCTTATAAAAATCTCATATAGTTAATACAGAATTCTGGCCCCTGCCCCCCATCTGAGGGTATGACATTCTAGAACCTGCAACCCAGTAATAGAACTGCAGCACTGCCTGGTTTTCTATTGGAACTGGCCACTGTTTGTGAACATGCAAGTATATAGCTAGTCACAAGTCACGAAAAAATTACCTCCGCCAAGGATTTTCAGTAGTGTCTGTCTGTCAGTCCATCTGTCTTTTTGTCTTTTTGTCTTTTTGTCTTTTTGTTAGCAAAAACTACTGAACAGGATTGGATGACATTTTCAGGGAAGATAAAGAATGACACAAGGAACAAGATTTTATGGGAGTGATCCGGATCACCGTCTGGATCCAGGATTTTTCTAAATAAAAGAATGGAATCTGTTGCTGCACCAATATGGATGACATTTTCAGAAATTTTGGGAGTGAGCCGTGGAAATGAGCTGCCTTGGCGGAGGTCTGCACTCCCCAAGTGTTTTCTAGTTAGATTTTGTTCAATAAGGTCAATAAGCGTGCTGAAGTTTGACATCAGAATGAAAAAGAATGCTTTAAGTGACTTTGAACAGATGTTTTTTATTTTTTCCGCTTTATTTGATAGGACGGTAGACTGATGGTAGAGTGACATTTGGCAAACTCTCGTGAGAAGGATTCAAACTCACAACACTGGGTAGTCTGTGAATTTTCTAAAATAAAAATTAAAAATCTGACCATATTCTAGGTTGTCTGTCTAAAGTAAAACACAACTATTGGTCAAAGTGGTAACCAGGGCTTGACATTTTTTTGCTTACTGGCCCCCCACTCAAAAGTTACTAGCCATTTATAGGTTTTGCTAGCCACAAATGTATAATGTGTATTCTCTCGGGCTTTTATACTGTAGCTATGTTTTCAGTTATGACTCCAGTAATATCTTTCCTTCACTAATTATTACCTTTAAAAATACAGGGACATCACAGCAGATAGTCAGGCCTAAAGTGTCTGAAAATATGTCAAAAATCTGATCAGACCACGTGGCTAGTGGGACTGAATGTGTTAGTAGCCAACATTAAAATCTACCAGCCTTTCGCTATTGGCTAGTGTTAATGTCAAGCCCTGGTGGTAACCCATGAAGTCTGATTTGATGTTGCCGTGGAGGCCAGATCTTTGCTATGCGGATATTGCATAATGATAATATTGCAGCCATACCGGTCACAGACATCTCTCCTCATAACTCGTCAAATCTTCCATTTTATATTTATGCCCTATCCTCATACACTCACTCTTTGAATGGAATATAAATGACACTATTACATAACGTTCAATCTGTCTCGCCGATATCCTCCTCCTCCATCATTGGGCCCATATGCTGTAGACCCCACCGCTCCCCTGTTCTTTTTATGGACAATATTAAAGAGTTATTAAATTAATCGCTGCTCGCTGGCGCATGTTATTGCAGTGCTGAGATTTGCGAGCCGTGCGAAGCCGGTAGCCCGTACACCATAAGCTGATTTATTATATTAAAGGGGCCGAGCAGGGACTCACCAAATAGAGGCTGATGATAACCTGTTTTAGTCAACTCTGGCACAAATCTGCTTAGCACTTTTCTATTTCCTCAACTTCAGTGTGAGCTCCAGTGGCCGTTTGATACAGTTAGTAATAGTGTTGTATTCGAGACCAAGACTATTAGGCTCTGAGTCCAGACCAAGACCATTAGATTAGATTTGAATTAGATAAGTCTTGCATAAAAACAGTAGCTCCGTTGCAACACAATACATAAACACACAGACATACAAAAAACAGTCCATATATACATAATTGACTCACATTGTATTAAACCGTGGACCACTGTAATGTCGTCCAGATGGGAGACGTACATATTCACTGTTCAAAACGTGATTAGTATCAGAGATGATATTTTTAGCCAGTCGCAGTATGTTGTTATTATAAGCGGTCTCATACAGGTTCTCTAGAGGATGAACAGAAACTTTAAACAGATTTTGATCAAGTGTTTCAGTCCAGACTTTACAGATGTGGACAAGCAGCTGTGAGTGAAGAACACTCATAACAGCTGTGAAGAAGAGTATCTGCTCCAAAGGAACGGAGGCGAAGGAGAAAATACATTCTCTGTTTAGTTTAGTTTAGTTTTTTTTTAACAGATTGATGTCGATGTGGTGATTCCATGATATGGTGGTGGTATCAATGATTACACAGAGATATGTATAACACTACACCTGATTATTTCATCATTGATAATGGTGGGGTTTATAAATGATGTTTTTGGGCTCAACACAATCAATTATTTGTATTCGTTGTTTTTGCTCCATGTGACTTTGTTAACCCCGTGTTGGTGCAGATCGGAGCTGTCCGAGTCACATAATAATGTTAGCAGAAGGGTGTCATCGCAATATTTTGGGACATATTGATTTAAATGAAGTTGAACGTCAGTCGTCTGTGTATAATGTAAAAAGCAAAGCAGAACTAAGGCAGCCCTGAGGTGTACCAACGTTAGAAGAAACTGTCTTTACTCACTTAACCAGCTGGACTGGAGAAAAGAGGCATACTAGTGAATCAAATAGGGGTTCACGCCAAGGTGGGACATTTTGGAAAGTAAAATATTGGGTTGGATTGTGTTGAAGGCTAATGAATATTCTAGAAAGAGTGCTCTGCATAGTTATGGGGTTTATTTAGATCAGGGGTGCCCAAACCTTTTTCCTCAGGGGGCCAAAATAAAAAACATAGTTCTGGTGATTTTTTATAATCAGTATATACATTCAGGTGTTTTTTTTATTATTGTGATATTATCGTTAATCACTATTATTATGGCCAATACAGAGAATTGCATAATAACGTCAACATTGTCCACACAGGGAGACCTTGTACCTAATAAAGTGGCCCGGTGTGTCGTCATCTTCAGAGATCTGCCTCACCTTAATGTGACCCCATATTCCCATCTCCAATCGCTCATCCTTTTAGTCATTTCTTGGCGTGAACAGAACATTTTTTAATGATTAAATCCAGCTTGAGAGTTTGGGCTCCTTTGGGTCAACAACAGTTTAGCTTTTCTCCCAAAGCCTCGAGACAACCCCTCTTTCAATTATTTCACAAAATGACTTGACTCGGTGCATGGCTGATTAAATATTCATTATGTTCTCTGTATATAAATCCATATTAGACTGAGCTGGCTGTCTGCCTGGAGACACACAGGAGGAATTTAGCTTATGAGTTTGGCTAAATGTATTTTTGTTTAGTCCGTAAGTTTCCTAAAATTAAATAAAAAGCTTTATCTGACCCTGTCCGATGCTGTTTTAAGTATATAATCTGTTGTTGTGTCCCTGGGCAAGACACTTCATGAATGTGAATTCATGTATAAATGTGTTAAGGCCTCCACGCACACCAAAGAAGAGACGGCTCATCTCCTCTCGTCAGCCCCGTTTCCTGGCGTCCGGCCCTCTTCATACACTGAAGATACAAGCGGCCCAAAGACTCTGCCTTGAGCATGCGTGTGATGTAATTACCCCCCTAAAGCGACAGATGGCACTAGACATTGAACAAAGATAACAGGAAGTGACGTAATGTAAATCCCCGCTAAGCTATTGCTATGCTATTGCTAAGTTAGCCCTGTTACATCCCCTAGTAGTGGACGAAGTAGTGGTTTTTTATTACATTTCCAATAAATGCCCGGGCGACATATGAGACTGATGTTGTAGTTTTTGGCTCTCGTTACCAGAGGTGAAACATGGGCAAAAAACTGTCAGATGGCGTCAGATGGGCGATGGTCGCGTTGGTGTATGGAGGCCTTTAGTGCGATTGGTGGTGGTCAGAGAGAAGAATGGCAGCCATGTCTCTGTCACTGAGCCCAAGGCTGTAAAATGCTTTGAGCCTACAAAATCCAAAGCATTATTACCTATGTGTAGCTGATATGTCGTCAGTTGCCAAAACTACATTGTTTTTCTTTGCCATAGGCTAATTGGCAGCTAGTGCTAATGTAATGGCTAGAAAAGGAGCACTGAAGTTAAATTTTATTAAGTAAAATGCATTACTGACATTCTTGAATGTTTACACACAGGAGGAGGGGTACACTTTAAGGTCAGCAGCTCAAGTGGACACCATCCATTGTACATGTGCTTGTCTGACTCCTGGCCCCACCGTGATCACCCTAAACCTCTGAAGCGTTTGAATTTCCTCTCCACTCTGCTGGGGGCATGGCTCTTCTGTTTCACATTATACAAGCCACATGTTCTGAAATTGGATGGACTTCTAACAGCTGCCTTATCCAATGTTTACAATATAAACATTTTCACTTCTTGTCCTTCTGCCAGTTAATAAGTTTTATGATTTGCAATAACCTGAATATTATATGGACCTTTTTCATTGTTTACTGATGTCTGCTGCTTCCCCGGTGCCGCAGGACAGGACAGGTCTGAGCTGATGAGGGGATATGTTGAGGACCTTTGAGGACCTAAGCACTGACATCAGTAAACAATAAAAAGGCCCATATAAGATTCAGGTTATTGCAAATCAATAATATCTCTAGAAATGACAATATAGAAATAGTGTTTTTTTTTAGACTTGTCCCAGCAGTGCTTAGGTCCTCAAAGGGCAAACACAGGAGCTCAGTGAAGATAATCCAGGTAGTCTTACTCATATCAATGTTATTTCCTGTCTAGCCTTCAAGTGCAGTATGTGTGCCATTGTGTATCTTACAACCACAAAGCCTTTGTACATTGGTAAAAAAAAAAGACCTTTCTGTAGTGCTGTACATTAGAAATAAAAGACTAAAAGAAACGACCTGTGCTGTCGTCCCCGACAACAGCCCCATACGTCTGCTACAACTGTCACCAACGGGCACCTTAATCAGACATTATGTGATTTCTAAGGGTTTTTATATTGTTAACGAGCAATTAAGAGGCCCCGCCCCCTAAACCGTGACAAACATGGGAAGGGTCTATTTGACTTTTTTTATGTTCATGAAAAATGTTTTTAGACAAATTTTGTAAATTTCCCTAAAGCTACATTCTTCTTTCAGTCTATAGGGGGCACTATAGAGGTAACTGGCATCATATTATTCACATGTGTTCAGGGCCGGGGGGTAATTAGGTATTTCAGGTTTGAGCCTAATCGGGCAAAGTATGTGCAAGTTAGAGGCTGTCAAATATACCTGACCTCCCAAATTCAATTCAAAATGGCTGAC
>JAVQKC010029206.1:0-12381 GCA_036025475.1 Philypnodon macrostomus | reverse complement strand
TATATATATATATATATATACATATATAGCTAAATTCAAAAAGGCAGAAGAACACTAAAGTCTCACAGCAAAAGCCTTCAGTACTAGTAGTGATATCAACACAGCACAATACAGTTGTTAGAAACCTAACTATGCTGAACATGACCAAACCACAATCATATTCAGTGGTTTTGATAGCCAGCCATTAAGTAGAAGCTAAAAGACTGCAAGCACAAAGAGCTCCTCATCACCTCCTCAACCTTTTCTGTTTACGATACTTTAACCTGGCTAATGAAAATGGAATCAGTCCAGCATTAGTCACCCTTGCGTTCAGATCACAATGAAATGACACCTCAGTCCCCGCTGTGCGTATCTCTCTCCTCATTACTCATATTAATGCTCATTTCATTTAATATTAGGCCCTTTAAAAAAAATATAATTACTGCAAACAAAATCAATGGATTGAAATAATTGTTGTTATGAAAGCGTGTACAGTCTCCAAAATAAAAATGACGGGACGCTAATAAACTTCTAAATGCTAGAAGATTAAGAGTTGAAATGATGAGAAGAATCATGGATGAATTAAAGGGGATCTATTAGGCTAACTCAATGGTTCAAGCGCATTTCTATGTTATTATGATATTACATTGTCCATTGCTACTACTTTCTGTGGTTGCATTGGCTGTGTTGGTGAAGTGGGCAAGGCCAACAAGGGAAAAGAGCATTAATCTGTATGCATCTAATCTGTGTTTTTTTCAACAGGGAGAGAATATAAACTGTCTAATGCTAGAACCTTAAAGCATAATATGGTTCCTTTAAGTGAATGTGAGAAGTGACTCTATCCTGAGTTTTGTGCCTGGCACCCACTCAGCATTCTGTGACCGTAGTGTAAAAAAGATGTACCCAGGCTAATTATTAGAGGAGAAATGATTAGCTGGCGAGTTATGACTCATAAATCTGTCGATGTTTCATTAAGATGCTGTTTGGAAACATTTCATTTAGTACGTGCTCATTACAGGGGGTGCTAACGAACGTGAAATGATTGGGATAGAAGAAGCCATAAAGGATAGAGGAGAGGCCTGTGGTAATTGGTGTAATGTAGAAGATTTTTAACAACCCGGCGAAAAGGTCAGATGACACAGGACGCAAGGAGGTAAGGAAAAGGAAGCAAGTAAGCATGTCCTGCGTAATTAACTCAAGTGTATCTATATATTTGCTAATAGATGGGTGTGAAACCAATCAGGGTAATGATGTTAGGGCATTGACTGGACTTGATTAGGCCGCGATCCTAACATGTGTGGTAAAACGCGCCATAAACTTTAAAAACCCGAGCCAAAAAAGTGTCCCTAGCATTTGTGTGATGTTTATAGGACATTTGATCTATCCCACTGAAACATCTGCTCATTTGCATAAAGCCCTGTGAGGAATATTTCTTGCACCTGAGGCAACGAGATGCTATTATTGCTTTGTTTGTAAGCTCCTTTTCCAGGCGTTTTGCAGACAAAGCTCGATTTGGCTACACCGTACAGCTTAGCGACATTAATTGAATGTAGCGGCTCATGAGAAACACATACAAAACTGTCTAATGGCATTACACACATTGTTGTCGTGGCATCTGACACACTGCCTACTCCAGCCTGCTTTGTTTCACTTCCACGTAGAGCCAGTGTTTTGGCTGTGAAAGCATTATTACTGTTATTATCAAGCAAACTACCCTAAACCACCCACAGGGATCTATTGGATGATTCCGATCTCAAGCAAATTCTGCACAACTTCCATTTGGCGAGTAATTTGGCAAGACTGTGGCTATTGTTTGTGTTTTTGCTTCTTCTTTCTGTGTGGTTCACAAGAGATTTCATTATTTAGTCCCATAGTGGCTGAGTTAATTTAGCCTGCGGATTGGAATCATCACTTTTTTGGTCGCACAGATTTTCTATTACAGTCTAGAAGGTTAGAGAAAGTTTAAGCTTTGTCATAAGACTTACTGTCTCCATGTTTTTTGACGGTTATAACAATTCAGCGACAGTGTGAGAATCTAGCATAATTACAGAAATATCTCTTACGTACAAAACTGCAGCCTAAGTGTAACTGGAGCTCCAGTATAAAGACATTGGAGAAAGGCAATTTATAGCAGAATGACTCATATAAATGCTGTCTTTTCTTCATGGGTTTTTATTTGTTTTTATAAAAAAGAAATAATAATAATTTTCTGTAAAATTAATAATGCATGCATGTAGGGATGCACCAATAAAACATTTCTTGGTCGATACCAATTCCGTTATTTTGTAAATCTTTTGAAACTAAGAAATCAACAAAACTCAGCTTTAATTGTATTCATTAATCCATAAATATGATTTTTATTGGATTGTGTGACCCTGAATTGAGATTTTTCCAATTGTCTTTTCTTACTCTGGCTGTTCCTAACCCCTAAATATTAGAAACGATCCTTTAAGAACAACAGATTAACATAGTCCATCTGTACAGGCAAAATTATAAATATCGGCCGATACCAATGTTATATGTATGTTGCAGATATATCTGTACATCACTAATGCAACGTATTACACACAGAAGCATTTGTACTGTGACTTCCCTCCAGTCTCTCATTATATTCTTAACTTCTCTCTTTCTTTCACCCTCAGCGCCATTACAATGCTCTTCTCTCTTCAGAGTCATTAAGTTTTTAAGAATAACCCTAGGCTGCAACAGATGATACTTTCCTTAACATGCAACATCAACAGGACGTGCTAAAAGGTAAAGCTGTTCCTTCTACCCTGCACACCCAAGTCATTGTGTGCGGATCAGCCCGATTATAATCTCACTTTCGTGGATGTCTGCCTTTGTTACCCACAACATAAATAGGTCCTTTTCTTGCTTTATCTTGCCACTGGGAGATCTAATTCTTTCCCCCTTTTATGATGAAAAAACAGCCATGGATTGCACTAAATATTTAACTAAATGCAGCTTTTTAAGATTTTCAGACAGTTTCCTTAACAGATTGTGGCCCTTGACTCCCAGACAGCAGATGTACTACTCAAGGCGCAGCAGATAAGACTGGATAACATGGACTGAACAACTTCACGCTGACATCACACCCAAAAACATCAAATTAAAAAATACAAAAATAAAAAAACATTTTGAAGAACACACACACTCGCACAGGAGCCTGGCATGAAACCAAAGCCTGCAGTGATTCAGAGAAGTACCAAGTATCATTAGACTCCAGACAAAAGTACGTGAATACAACACAGATGCTGGGAGGCAGAAGCTGTACCATGTTTAACAAGGACTGAGGAGCTTTTTGAGTGAAAGGCCATCTGCTGAACTCCAAAGCTCCAATGCCAGTCCTCCTGAGCTAGCTTCACCATTGCTCGCACCTGCCAAGTCTAGACACAAAACAACATCTTCTAACACACATTACAAACCACAGCGTTCTCTCACAGGGCAATAATGGTGCCCAGGCAGCAGTAACAGGAGTGATTTGTCAGTGCCACACAGCATCTGAGGGGCTTTTGTCATTTTTTTTCTCTGTTTTTCCTCCTGTGGTAACAATAGCATAACAGTGGTTTATTAAATGAGAACATGGGCTGAGCAAAGTGGCTCAGCAAATCAGGCGGTTTATGAGATGTCGCTGTTTGGGCAACTGCCAGCACCAGAGCAAAGCGAAGAAGTGGTTGGATTGTGGGACCTGTTTTTTTCACTGAGCATTTTAATGTTTACAATAGCTATATTTAGGTTTTAAATAAGCAGGAGTTTGATACAATAGTCAACCCTACAGACCCACATTTAGGTCCAGACCCACCTTTATGTAATTATGATATACAAGTACCGTATTTTCCGCATTATAGGGCGCACTGGATTATAAGGCGCACTGTCAATGAATGGTACATTTTCTGAATTTTTTCATATACAAGCCACACCGGACCATAAGGCGCATTAAGTGAAACAAAACAGACAAGTCAGTTAATGGGCGTATTCACAATAACTCTCAACATCGTTCAAACGTTAATGGGCGTATTAACAATAACTTTCAACCTTGTTCAGTTGTAACACGTAAAAATTATATGGCCATTTTGGGGTCATATATAAACACTAATAATAATACACTACTAATATTACGGGGAAGCATAATACCGGTATGTATTACTCCGCGACGCTCCTGACTCCCGGAGCTTTGTAGTTTACTGAAGTCGTACCAAAACATTTTGACCGAGTGCCTTGAGCGCCGTGTGACACAAAATCACTTGGAGGTCAGTAAGCACAACCAGAATGAATCCTTATATAAGGCGATCCGGATTATAAGGCGCACTGTTGGTTTTTGAGAACATTAAAGGCTTTTAAGTGTGCCTTATAGTGCGGAAAATACGGTAGCTTTGTCAGATTAATGGCGAGTGTGTGAATCCATGCTCCAATCACGATGCCATCAAACCATTCTATATCATGTTCGATTCGAAAAAATATTAAAGTTCACTGGCTCGATGAAAAATGTAATTGGAAAATACAAAGAAAAGAACTCTAGATCAAGCTTTTTATGCTTGCATAAGGATAAATATTTGACTGGACTTTTAAATGATCAGCTGTCACTTGGCCAACATCAACACATCCAGTCTCACTAATGATTATAGATACAATGAAACCATTAAAAGAGGACCACCCAGCTCATGGAGAATGATTAAACCTGCTGACATTTGGGCAAAAAGTCTTTGAAATGTCTAGTGGGAAATAAGTTAAATCCTAGCCGAAGCTCTCACTGTCAATTTTGCCCTGAATCTCATTATAATCCACATTGAGTCTGTTGGGGCAAATGCATCTGATATTAGATACATTATATCAGCGAGGGCTGTAAGTCGTGGTGCAAATTCTCATCTAAAAGTAAATTTCAGGAACAGAACAGGAAATGAAAGGCAGACAGACGCATTTGAAAAGCGGTGCTGGAAGTAGCGAAATGAGAACATGTTGGAAAAATGGATTCTTGTGTGATTGATGGATAAGATGGCAGCTTTGATAGATGAAAAGAACGAGGTAAGGACTCTGGGAGATGAGAGAGATCCAGCCTTATATATGTTTTTTTACATTCTAGCTAAATTCCCGTCAAACCTGTGAGATGACACTTGTGTGTTGCACATAACGGTGCAATCGGCCACCTGCCATCTTCCCTCAATGCTCCTTCAACCACCTTTTCATCTTTTCAATACTCCATTCTCCACTCAAGCTTCCCTGTGTATCTCCCCCTCATCACTTTCTCTTCATATGTTTACCATTGCTTTATCATTATTGGCTTTGAGATTTATTTTCGTTTTAAATGTATAAATTGGCAGTTGTTTGTAAGTTATAGTGTGTTTTAGTCGAAGGTCATGTATGTGGGGAAAATAAATGTATTGGTGATTTTGAACATGGGGTTAAGCCAGGTGGGGGTTGAACCGGATCGATACACAAATATACTATTCTTCACTCGTGCTCCGATATATCTTTCTATCCATCAATACCACCTTCTCATATCTATACAATCTAGTCAGTGTTATTGCCTTTGATGCAAGCTTTATTCCCTAGCACCAAACACCACCCGACGCACATGCGTGGTTAAAAAGAAGTCGTAATCAACACTACTTCCTCCCAAGTGCCTTCACCTCCATGTGATGTATAGATAGATAGCGGCAGTAACATAGTTGGAGGGAAAATGTGATTGGAAGTGATGCTAGTGCTGCTCCACTGTTGCACAACCCTTGTGGCCCCAGCCTGGAAAACCTGATTAGTCGAGTGAGTGTCATCATCGGACAATATGTTTAACAGGTTGTTGGGATGCGTATATATATTGGGGCTTATACAGTAATTCCCTGCCTGCTGATTAAAAATCACACAACAGTCACTTGTATGACACATAGGACAGTCTCCTCTGATTACATCCCTCCGAGTCAATAGTGAATAGAGCACTCAGCCTGATAAGCAATCACCTGAATCAATACTAATGTTTTTAGCCCGCCTGCATTAGTGTGTGTGTAGTTTTTAACATGTGGCTAATCTAGTATGAGCCCATTGTGGACAAACAGTTACAGCAGCAGTAAATTACAGAGACTGTCATCCCCTTCCAAAGAGCTTCAGCACAGAGCTGGCTTTCATCTTCTCACAACAATCTGTATTCTTTTATTCCCCTTTCTGCCTCTCATCTCCGTCGCCACTTTGGCCTCTTTTTAGAGACAGAGCATTAACCTTCAAAGAGACTGATCATAGAGGGGCTGTCACATACAGAACAACACAGGCTTTGGTTCAGGCGGGCGACCATACAAATGTCAAAGTGGGATGCTATCCTTTGGTCAGGCCGTATCTTTCACAATGTATAGACTCAAACATATACTGTATTCAATTAATGCATATTTGTTTGTTGTTGTTAGGGATCACAAGTGGCTGGAGCCTATCCGACAACAATTTACATATTCAGAATAAGCTCACATCTCAATAAAGCCTTCACAGTAAAATTTCTACATTTGGTTTACATTTATACATGTATAAGAAATGCTGCTCAGGCTAACACTGCATTCAAAAAGCCTCTGTGTTTTCCATTGGCAAAAATGTTGAATAAACTAAACATCATTTTAACATAAACCATTAACATATAACAAACGGGTGCGGTTTAGCTCAGTCGGGAAAGTGAGCGGACCATATTCAGACACCCCCCCGGCTCACGGTCCTGTTCCTTTCCTGTCTCCATATTGTCATATCAACAAAGCCAATAATAGCCAAAAAACCCATAGAAAAACATAACATAAACAAATTATGCACTACAAACAGCCAAGCACTGACAAAAGACCAAAACATCCTACAAAGTTAGCGCGAGACAGAGACAAGAATCTCTTCCTTTATTTGTTTATGGTCTATGTACAGGTGAGTATTGTGCTCAATTTCATGTTTTTAACTTAAATTGCAGTAAGCCATAGACATGCAGCAATAGTCCAATAATGAACCATATTATCCAGGTAGTGTATGTTAGTGGAAGACCTATGAAGACCTATAAATAGAGACTTTGTTATAGAAGAGCATGGGCTTACACCTCACTTCACTCTAGTACTAACACAGCTGCTCTCAAAATTCACCTTAATCTTTTTAACTTGACCAATATGATTATGCCTGTCAAGGTCTGAACCTCAAAGTGACCCCAGTCTGTCACTGGCCCTCAGCATTTTCAAATAGAGAGAATAATATAATACCTCACTCTCTATTGTCTCTTTTGCACCAAGGTATTTTTAGTTTGAAGTCAGAACCTCATTTTGAATTCAGCTGACAGGAATTAATATTTCATAAATCATTCTTGATCATTCTTTCCTGAAGCACTTACACAGGAGCGCCAATAAAAATACTTGTGTGCTCGCTAACTTGGATAATATCATAATAATCTGAACTTTTTGCAATTGGCAAAACGTTATTGAGTCATGCAGGCAAGTATGTATTTGTATATGCAACCACAAAAAAACGTCATATTTGGCTCTTGTGTGGTACGGGCCCAAAAGGCAAATTTTATTTATAATTTTGATCTACAAGCTCTCCATAGCATCAGACCAAAACCAGCTTTCACATCTGCAGTGTTGTGAAAGTTTAACTCTGTTGCTAAAATGGAATTCTAACTCCACAATATCAGCCTGTTTTTTGACCTTACCTTCCACTGACAACAAAGCAGGTCACCAGGAAGATGAGTAGCGCAATGCCCCCAGCAATGGATACAGCCAGGATTGTGGACTGATTAGGGTCACCAATGGCAAGAACATCTGCAAAGGAAAAAGAAACTGTAGATTAAAAACCAAACTTTAGGAAATAAAAGACTGCTAGAGGGCTGCACGGGAGCTGCTGCTGTGTACCGTGGCAGAGTGAAAGATAAAACTAAGATAAAAGACTAGATTGAAGGAGGAGAAGGAGAAAGGGACTAAAAATGAGCAGAGGAAGTGAATTGAACAGTGAGTACGGCCCTTGATGAAAAGCACTCTCGCTTTCTATATTGCTTATGAGAGCTGGCGCGCAAACCATACCCCGTTTGGCCACCCTGTCCAAATGGATATGTTAACATCGCATATAACAAGGATACTGCCGAGAAAGACGCATCGTTTTTTTTACGCCACACCAATCGAGCCATTACTCAAAACAAATACCCTATTTATCTGGCTTAGCTAAGCATGAGCAGACATGTGTGCCTCTGAGTGTGTATGTATGCCAATGTGTTGAAGAGGCAAATGAATGCCTCAGGAAAGCCACAGATAAGCATTGATCTCCTATTACATTTACTGCCACACACATACAAACCTGTATTTGGGATCAATAGCCTTGATATGATTGCTAGCAGGTCAGATGGATGTGGTAAAAGCTATATTTTATAGGTGTGTGTCCAGGTGTGTGTCCATTTTACATGTGATACCTAAAACAGTTTTCTAATAGTCCCCAATTTATATTTCAAAAGCTAATCACATTGCATCAAGCCAGTGGAATTGGTCATTTACATACTGTATATTATATGTAGATAATTGAAATGGAACATTAACCATAAACCACACCGGGTGCCACTTACCTAAAAACATGGCCAGTGAGTTTGTTTTGATACAAGGACAGAAGCATGTCCTTTTAACTGCTCTTATTGATATATTGAATGTTTTTGTATGCTCCACAAAGCATCTACACTATACCATAGCACTATACATTAAATGATTGACCTCGCTCGTCTTTCTATGTGACAATCAATTTAGCAACATACTATTAGGCCCCCTCTAAAGCAGGAACATGACAAACTAATGGAACAGGGGGACAAGAAACAAAGACAATAGAGACAGTTAACAGAGGGTCCCGACATAACAAGACAGAGGTACAAGGCGAGCAGTTTGTGGAACATTTCCCATTATAACAGAAATTGGAAAGATCATTACACCAGGCGGCAGCTACTGTTAGAGAGAGGGAGCTATTTGGAGTGTAATGTTTCCAGCATCAGGGCAATTTGTGCACTTTTTATGTTACTTAGAACACAATGAAGTATTGATTTGTGTATTTTATTCTTCTTTAGTGTCGTTATGAGAAAGATGTGTCAGGATTACAGGATATGTGCAATGTAGTTGAAGATGAACGGTATTTGATATATGTCAAACGTTCTGATAAGATGATGATTTTGGGGAGGGACTGGAAATTGGGGAGGCACTGTCTAAGTCCAGGAGCTTTAATATGGATTGTGGACTGTTAAACAAAGACCATTGTGGATACTAGTTAAGAAATAAGTTATTTACAAATAGTTGTGATGCTTTGGCAAAAAAGTCTTGGTGGTCTGAGTGCTTTAGCAAACCAAATTCATGACTATACAGGGGTTGCCTATGCTTGACCAAACAAGAAATAGAACAGAAAAGAAATAGAGCAAACTGCCAAACTATCAATAATCAATACAATAAAAAACATGTTGGTTAAAATTGTAGTTGGACTAAACCCAGGTCATAACTCTGAAAATATATTATGCCCTTGATAGTATAATTTTGGTTGATAGAACTAAAGTTTATCCTTTTGTGTCCTGGTGTTGCACAGGATTTATGAAAATGTAAAATAATGCTTTGTTATACTCAATCATCCTTCAGTAGTAAAATGTAAATGAGTTTCAGGGATGATATAAAAGCTATTTTGTGTTTAATCTGCAGGAGGAATACATTAGGCCCAGATATAATCACTCATCTCTCTCCTTGTTGTTGACCTTCAGCATTTCAATTTATGTTGCATTTATTTTGTGAGCGTCATGGTTAACACACCGGCATACAAACCATTTCTATCAGGCCAATGTTTTATTGTTTATTCCAGACTGAAGGCCACTGGGAATTAAACAATGTGGATAAAATAACTAGATATAGACAACAGAGTAAACAAGCTTAGTATGCACCTTCGTGACTGGTTTCTAACTCAATCTCTCCCCCGTAGCTGCCGTAGCCCCCGTCAGTGCGAGCCCTGACCCTAAACACGTAGGTGGTCCCTGGCTTGAGGCCGTCCACTGTCATCATGTTGGAGCGGGTTTTCAGGACAGTGTAGTTCTGCTCACGCTGGTTCTGCAATGAGAAAAAAAAAACACATTAATCGAAATTTTTATATTTGTGAGGAACATGCATTAAGCTGCTTTAAGTAAGCAAGGAATCACCATTACAAAAAATAATGGTTTATACACTTTTCAATACAACCAAAGTACTTCAGTACTACCAAAGCACAACTGAGTCCATTATTCATTCACTCCACAGTCACACACAGTGCGGACACAACTGGCCTGGGGCAGACTGACACAGACATGTCATCCATACCGCATCTATGATCCCTGTCCGACCTAGTCTTACATTAACACAAAGGCAAGATGGTTGAAATGTCATACCACCTTTGCCACAGCTGCCTGCTAAGGTAAACGTTGGAGTGCCTTTGAGTAGTTGCATTAGTAACAATGGACAGTGGATAGGTGCATAGAGGAGAATCTAATAATAAAACTGATATTGAATTTGGCCTTCCCTCGGGCCATGTTCACCTCACAAGTTTTACATTTTCTCATCATTGAACCATTTAGTTATATTTATACATGAGCATCTGTGCTGTCCCTAAACTTAATATGTCTCCATTTTTTGAGGGCCATATGTCGCTAGTCGCTACTCACATGCTGCTACATTTCACCATCTACCTTCCAGGTGTGTGTAAGTCCAACTGTGCAGGTGGGAGGATGAATAGAGAACAAGTGTGTCCGTCAGTAAGCTGATCCCCCACAGAGAGCCCGATACGCTACCTAATGTATAACACTGTACAACACGGATTAACACTATTTTACTGCTAATCACCACCGGCAAGTACGCACAAGCCTAATTTCATCACCTTGGCTGTGTTTTACAAGGTTTGTTCGACAGATGTGTGGGTAATTGGCTTGGTGGGAGCAGCAGGGGATGGCTTATGACTGAGATAAAGAAAGCGCGAAGGAGAGGATAGAGGTTTTTTGATGAAGAAATCATTACTTGCATGCCTTAAGGCCAAAGACAGCCTAAATGTGGTAAACAAAAAAAAAGTGAATGCTTGATTTAACACGAATGGATCTAACATTTCCCCTTAAACCAACTTAAACTGTCATGTCTTCATTACTCAGTTTTTTGAACGCAGTGTTTCTAAAAATAACCCTCTCACCTTCTCGTAATAGATGACTTCATATTCCACAATAGCTCCGTTGGGCCGCTCCGGACCCTGCCAGGCCAAAGTCACGCTGTCCTTGCTCCGTCTCTCCTTCAAAACCACACTGACTGTAAAAAATTTGATGCAATTTTAAAAAAAGCATTAGCAACAAAGACACACAAAACGCTGCTGAATATGACTAAGACTGCACAATATACAGTATACTCATGGTCATATGACAAATTAAGTCTAATTTTGTCTTTTTGTGCTAATTAAGTCTTGATTTAGGTTTAGGTCCCGGTTTAGGCCTGGTTTAGCCTCTAGACATTTTACCCTGAATCTGCTTACATTTTTAGAAGAATTTAGTTATAGTAATAATGGAAAACTGGAAATGATTAATTATTGCATGTTTTCCTAATATTGTTCAGCCTGACATATACTGTTGAACTAAAAGAGAATTTTGAGTGAGACCATACTGTGCTCTCACAAGTAGACCTCTTCTGTGTCATATCATTTTGCTAATGAAGGTTTGTGTAAGTGCGAAGTATGTCTGTGCATGTTATTAATATTCACAGATCTTACACAACCTGTTGTGTAAGACCTGTGAATATTAATAACATGTGCCGGTTCAATTCAAAGACTGCTTTTTGTCTAATATACTGTGCTTTCACAGGAGTCAGGAGTGCTACTTGTGACACGTGCAGTCTTAATGAGGTTAACAGCCTCGTACATCACTTGCACCCCCACAGACCCACACCACCCTCTCCCTCACTTTCACAGAGCAATCACACAAGACCCTATTAGTCATCAGCAACCTGTCACACTCTCCATATTTAAAGATTATAACTGTGCACATATACTGTAGTTCTTATTTATCATACATTTCATTTCATCATCCTAGACCTAGTAGTCCAGTGTGTTCTCATCTGGATCCCCCCACCCCCCAACCAAACCTGCTGCATCTCCTCATTCACTTGGATGTCCCCTAAACCTGCTGCATCCATACACACACGTTGAAATCTCTTAGCATAAGGACCTCATCCATCAGTCCTGGACACATCTATAGCCTGCCCGTCCTGCGAGTGGATCCCTCTATCATGTGGTTCTCCCTAAGGTTTCTCTTTTTCAGTTTTTTGGAGTTTTTCCTGACCACGATGGAGGGTCTAAGGACAGGGGACGTCCTGAGACAGTTCTCTTGTTTGTGTGTTTATTGATTGTCTATTTACTTTGTTTATTGTTTGCAATGACCTTGTTTATTGTTTACAC
>JAVQKC010029199.1:0-11627 GCA_036025475.1 Philypnodon macrostomus | reverse complement strand
ATTATCCATCCATCTTCTTTATCCGGGGTCAGATCGCGGAGGCAGCAGTCTAAGCAGTGATGCCCAGACTTCCCACTCCCCAGACACTTCCTCCAGCTCTTCCGAGGGGATTCCAAGGCGTTCCCAGGCCTGCTGAGAGATATAATCCCTCCTGCTTGTCCTAGGTTTTTCCCGGGTTCTCCTCCCGGTGGGACATGCTCGGAACACCTCCCAAGGGAGGCGTCCAGGGGGCATCCGAAACAGATGCCCGAGCCACCTCAGCTGGCTCCTCTCGATGTGAAGGAGCAGCCGCTCTACTCTGAGCTCCTCCCAAGTGACCGAGTTTCTCACCCTATCTCTAAGGGAGCTAATTTCGGCCGCTTGTACCCACGATTACCAAAAGCTAATCACTATAGGTGATAGTAGGAACATAGTTTGACTGGTAAATCAAGAGCTTCGCATTTCAACTCAGCTCCTTCTTCACCACAACGGTCCGGTACAGCAACCACATCACTGCAGAGGCTGCACCGATCCACCTGTCAATCTCCCGCTCCATCCTTCCCTCACTCGTGAACAAGACCCTGAGATACTTGTACTCCTCCACTTGAGTCCCTAATATAATTAACATCCCTAGTTATAATGCTTTTAATAAAGCACATAACTTTGGTGGCATAGTTGTTAGCATAGCTTTGTTTCCCTGACTGGAGTTTGCATGTTCTCTTGGCAACTTTTCATTTGAAAGTAATATTTGTTCATGCCTGAGTGATGGAGCTGTTGCACATTTACCCATGATACTTTGTGTGAAGAGTGCATTTTAAATATTTGTCTTCAGGGATAAGAGAGAACCGCTCAGGCATGAAAATCTGTCTTTGTTTGAGGATGTTGATGCAGTGTGTGGTGCATTCACATGAGCTATTTGTTCTTCCCTGATGTGAATTTAGTCATCACCAAACGGCATCACCACATTCAGTGTTGATAAATTAGATTTACAGAGGTAAGTACAGGATGTTCCGTGCACCTCAAAATGCACTGTGCAATTTGACTAGTAAACCAAAAAATCAAGTATATTGACCTACTAGATTTAAATGAATAAATCACCATATAAATGTAATCATGAAGTTATGAAAATCAGCTTAACCTGGGAAGATCATTGAATAGTGATACATTGCATTCATTTATGCTCTGCTCTTCACTGTTATATTGACAATGCCAGGGTTCGGATTGGATGTACGCTGAATTTGTAGTTATAATAGTTATCTGAAGACACTGATAGCAGTAGTTTACTGTGTAAGACAAAAAATACAAAGTCAACTAAAACTGTACTGAGATCAAAATCGTGACCTTAATCTTCATTAAATTGTGATATTACATTTTTACCATATCGACTATTCGGCCATTGTCCAGTCTGCACCCTGACTAAGACCCATAGTTGGAATAGTCGCACTCGGTGGCCGAACTGAGGAGTGAATTAATAATGCATGAATTTTAGGTCCCATAACAGGAATGTCAGCTATACATATTTGGCTTTGAAAAAAAAAATCTTGGTGTAACATTGAAGTTGAAGTATTAATTTTCATGGATTGTAGAAGTAAAGTTAATTTGTATTTTGATGATCTTAATATTTTTGTTTCTGTTTGGCTGGCAGGGAGAAGGTAACTGAGAACAAATAATTTTTTTAACCTTTTTACTCAATAAAGTGAAAAATCATAGTTTCCTATTCGGAGGCATCCGGCTGGCATCTCCCACTGCTCTGCTCCCTCACCATGCCAGCGTGACTCAGCCTGTGCCTGTCAATTATACATTTTAAAACCCACACAGGGTGAATTCTCAATCTTTATTAGGTGAACAACATGTCCCTCTCGGCAGCCTCAATCCCTCACATTGTTTATCGTGTGATCTGTTGACAAATTTACTGTGGTGGTAATCCAGATTTGTTATGTGTTGACATGGGTTTAATTGACAGACTTTGCCTGAGAGGACATTGGTGACTGTTTTACAAGTCTATTTATTATAAGACTTTTCAGCTGCCTTAGCTGAAGATTAATTAAGTATAGCCTGACTGATGCCTGTGCAGTCACATTTATAAACTTGCTGGAATAGGCTATTGAAAATGTACCTTCTTTAGATTCATCTCTACTTAAGTTATGTCTAAGTCTATCAGTCTGTGCATTTATTGTATGTATTAAATAAATGATAAAATATATTAGATGATCATTCCATCAACTCCCTCAAAGCATTAGCTCTCTCTCACAATAGTAGCCAACAGACATAGTGCCTCGACCTGGACTTGAACCTCGATCAGTGATTTGGATTAATGCCAAAAAGTCATCCTTTGTTCCTTTGCTGTTGCTGTTGGTCATATCTCTCACAATAAAATCTACAATTGATAGATACTTAGGAAAATGATATAATATATATTATATTGTAACTGTAAACAGTAAAAAAACTGTAGCTGGACTGACTAACAATACCTGAATATTTTAATGTGTTTATTTAATAATGCATACAGTTGATTCTATTATTCATTCACTCCACAGTCACACCCTGGTGGAGGCAAGCTACTGCTGTAGCCCTGGGGCAGTCTGACGGATGTGTGGCAGCCATACGGCTACGGCCTCTTTGACCACCACCAAAGACCAGTCACATTCATAGGCAATGTGGGTTGTGTCTGACCACAACCCAAGACCAGTCACATTCATAGGCAATGTGGGTTGTGTCTGACCATCACCAAAGTCCAGTCACATTCATAGGCAAAGTGGGTTGTGTCTGACCACCACCAAAGACCAGTCACATTCATAGGCAAAGTGGGTTGTGTCTTTCCCAACAGTTTTGAGCGGAACTCGAACGACCAACCTTCCGGTTATAGGGCGACCGCTTTACCACAAAGCCAATAGCAGACTTTTTATTCAGAGAAGTTTATAAAATCAACTCAGGAAAAGTGCTAATTAAATCATTAATGACAATTAGTAGAAAACAATGCAATTTAACTCATTGACCGAGCACATTTCATGGCATGTGTTTGATTGGTGCCTTCAAAGCAGCTGCAACAAAATTATTCACCAAAACTGTCAGAATTTAAAGTATTTTCAATTATTCTCGATGACTTGTATGTGATCTCATTCCAACTGTTGGCTGGTGGGCCAAAGTTACCACCATCCAATGGCATCCATCTCAGCTGGCTTACTTACCTGACAGCCTTAATATGTTAATGCCATTTTAGAGGGATAATCCACTAAGAAATCAAATTTTCATACTGCGTCATGGCTGAATAGGCTTTAAAAAAGAAGACGCATTTGGGCAATTCTGCTGCTGCTGTGGCTTATAACGCATATAAAGATGATGAGGATGGTTGTAGAGGTCATTCAAGGCTGCTTCCTGTCGCTTAAGAATCACTGCATTTCTTCTTCCCTATCTCTCTTCTCTCACTTGGACTCTTACGTGGTGATGCTGACAGGTTGAAGGATGTTCCTAAATCTCCGCTCTGCCCCCAGGGGCTGTGTGCTGCGGGCATGTCTCACACTTTTCTTTTTGTACGGTGTATTGTGCTGCTGGCTCACATAATCCTAAACTAGGAGGTGTGCGACTCTATTTTCTCTGTAATAATATGGGATTTTTACGACTGGATTTCAATGCTTGTATTTAGAGCAGGTAGTTTTTCACGTAGAGATTGTGTGAGCATCTCTTAGCTTTCCCTCCAGGAGATGATTCGGTAATCTGGCTTTTCAGCTTTTGCCGCCAAGCCTACTTTACATTCTGCTCCTGTCTAAGGCACCAGCTTTCTGACTTCCTGCGCCTTTTTGTTCACATCCAATAAGTGTCTTGCCGAGTGTCTTTTCCGCACCTTTTGATGCGATTTCTTAGTTGTTGGTTTAAATTTGACAATTCCCTTTAGCCTACAGCTTTATAGAGTTTGGTAGCCCTTAAGCAAAAGGAAGGAGAGCACTGTGGAGAGAAAAAGGAGTCAAGAAAGATAATAAAGTATTAAATAAATACAATTTGTATTTTCTGTAATCTATAAGCCACTAACCAGATAAGGTGAAACCAGCTCTAAACTGGATCTACCCTAAGACTAATCCAGGGCTAAAGCAGTTCTAAAAAATGAATAGACCTGCTCTTAACTTGGTCTAAACCTGAGTTTCAGCTTATAAAGGTGAGAGTTTTTGTGGTGGGATGATTTTGCCCATCCATTTTCCTCAGTATTTCTAAAATTATGGCCTTGGACAAGCTGTGACCATTCGAGCGACTACTGTTTGATCCAGATGGACTGTGTGTGTTAAGTCCTGGTTTGGTCCCGGTTAGGTCTCAAAGCCTCGTGTGTGAGAGAGAAGTCTGTCAGGCAGCAGGCTCCTTCCGACGTGACTCATTCTCTCTCTGAGAAGATGAGGGTCAGTGACGTGACAAACTGTGTGCCAAAACTCACAAGCAACATTTTATAATCAGAGCTCTTAGTAAATGAGGTCTTATCTTGTACACTACATTAATTCTACAGCCACACAATATGTGACCCCAGAGAAATTATGTTAATATAATATATGTTAATTACTACCACCGACAGACATTTTTTGTATAGTCAGATTCAGGAAATGTTAGTGATGGGCCAAAGTAAGTATCATTGTGAATCTGTGAATTTACATGGTAAAATTAAGTATTCAACCAGACTATTAAAACAGACCCTTGATTGTAGCAGTAAATACATGTTATTTTGTGAACTAGAACAATTCAACTTTTTAAAAACATCATTCTAAAAAAACATAAAAGAGTGAATGCAACCATCAACCAGCTTCCATGTGAACTGTCTCCACAGGGTTTCTTCCAGTGCAGTACACAGAGCTCTTGATGCAGCATCAAGTTATTTCTTATCAGCTAATAAACAGTGGCTGGGGCTGTAGTCAGGGGGCAATCACAACATGCATGTATTGACTTGAACATTTAAACCAACACTATGTAATTTTTGTATCTCTCTATCGCCATCTAGGGGACTTTGAGTATTGTTCTAAAATCCAGACCAGACATTGTATGTGTAAACATTGCAAGTTGATGGACTAAAAACATATGTAGTGTGATGTTTTTGGTGCCAGTTAGTCTCCAATAGTGTTATGTTGTTTTTTTTTTAGCACCGAGCTGAACAGAAAAGTTTTATTGGTTTCTTTGTTTTTCAAGAATTTCTCTAAACCAAATGAGACAAATATATTACTTAAATCAGTCAGAAACACATTGATCTTTCATTTTAAATTCATTGGGACATTTATTAATGGTTAGGTTGTTTGTGTGTGTCTTAGCAGATGTGGTGGAGGGGAAGAACGCCATACTGCTGGGCATGAGTCAGTGGAACTCCAATGACCTGGTGGAGCAGATTGAAACACTGGGACACATGGAGGACCAGACGCATGGTACGTCCCACTCACACCACAGGAGCACGAGACACACAGACACTCACACAACACACAAAAACAACACGACAAGGCACACACAAGCACAGGCACATTCAAATGAGACTCATTAACTTATAATAATAATAATAATAATAATAATAATAATAATAATAATACATATATTTTTAATCCTTATTGGTAATACTTTTTATCCAACACAACAACAAATGGCAACTTCATTTTGCTCATATAAACAATATGACATTGTAGCATGCTTGGTTCTACAAATATTTACTTAAAGCTGCACTACCTGATTTTGTGAAAGTTTGAATACAGCACTCCCCCTCCCTGTTCCTCTCCTTCCCTTCCCTCTATCACAGTCTCATACAAACCAGGAAGTTTGAGAGAAGCAGCAGTCTGGAATTGCCTTTTAATACATCTAACAAAAAAATAATTAAAAACCAAAAAATCATGCAGTGCAGCTTTAATTTCTGGATTATAAAATGAGGTATAATTTAACTGTGGTTATGTCTGTTTTAAACATAGAACAAAGCTATAACAATATTTTGCTTATATTGGCTCTTTATATGTTCCGTCTTGTCCTTGTTAGTATAAAAATATGCCCAAATACAAGGTTTATTGCCTCATCTAAAATAAAAATGAAGCTGTATGCCTGCCAGAGGAGACTATTCTCTTATGTGTTAAAATGCAAAATGATAGTAGGCATCTAGTGTTGTAGGCACAAGATAAACTAGATGGTTTTTGGCTATAAAATAAAAGTTTGTGTGATCAAACATGCGGCTGTGCACTGCATTTCAATCACTATGTTTCTCCGAGAGCCTCAGTCAAGCCACAGAAAGCCCATATCTTTGTTTGTGTCTGCTCCGTGTGACCCCTGTTTATTTTTGTGCATCTAAAGCATTGGTTAAGACAGAATTTATGTTTTGGCTGCACTGGATTTAGCAATGGATCAAATTGTATGCAAAGCTGATTGGGCCTTATCTTTGGGTTGCTTTGTTGCTGTTTACTTGATATACATTCACTGGCTATTTTGTTTGGTTGCCTGTGTACCTAATAGAGTGTAACATGGTGGGGTTTTCTGTTGATGCTACCCATATACTTCAAGGTTTTCTGCAAACCTTGGTGGTTATTTGAGTTACTATCTCCATTCTGACTGCACATTCTCCTCTGACCTCTGGCATCAACAATGCATTTTCAACACAGAGCTGCTGCTCACTGAATTCTTTGTAACCCCGAGAGATTGTTGTGTGTGAAAATCTCAAATATAAAAAACAACATAGATAACTTTTACATTAATTTATGCCCATAAAGATAGGAGCACATGTATGACATTCAAGACTCTATACAGAACCAATGCTCTTGCTGTGAGCCTGAAGTGCTAACAACTTTGTCCCTATACTTCCTGTTTAATGCAATAATTGCCATACATTGAACTGAAAGGGACTTATTCAGTGCCCTCACTCTTAAACTCAGGATTAAGATGGCAAGTGGTGCTCTTTACCTTGGCCTCAATTTGAATACAAAACGCATCGACTGATTCTTTCTTTGCGAATAAGCTTCCACATAATCCAGTAAATAAAAAGCCCCAGCCCCTTAAGTACAAGACCTCAGTCAAAACAGCAGCTAATCTTAATTTGAAGAACATTTGACAGTGTTTATAATGAAGTGATTTTCTTTTGCGGTTTTCCTGTGAGGAATTATTTTAATTTAACTCTGACTCATCAAAGCCCCAGTAGTGATTGTCTTTCAGCAGTAACTTGATTGAACTTCACCAAGAGATTTACAGCAAATACAAAGACACAGACAATAGTAAAAGTCCATAGTGGGATTATAAATCAGTGTTCAGGATTCATAGCTATAACATAATCATCAACATCCCACATCAGGAAATTAAACAAAATAAAACTAGTACCAGTTAAAAAAAAAATCATTATTCATAATTTACAAATTGTGTCACAAGTCACATACATTGATCTGGCATAGTGACACAAACTAATTTCTTCATCATGGTACCTATTAGTGGGCCGGATAGTGAACATTTTGAGGTGAGTTTGACCAGGGCCAAATTGTGATTGCTGTTCTACAAAATTGCAGCTTTTGTGGGGCGTTCACAGTCTGCAGTTGTCCATTGAATCTATTGAACGTTGTCCAGGGCAGGAACAGTAGGGACCCGAACACATTGAAAGCAATCTGTTAGTAGTATAGAATAGAAATCGCATTCACTTCAAAAACCTGTATACTTGGTGATCTGCATGACCTTGGCAATTGATACTAATAGCCCAATAAAATGTGACTGGATTTTGGAAGCAAAAGAAGTTATAAACCTGGAAAGAATACCATTTATAGAAATCAATGAACCAGGTTATTTTAATACATAGTGTTGATTACCAAGAAGGTGTATTCACAGTAATAGTGTTCACCTATATTATATCAATTTGAAAAACAGGTTACAGGCTTTTATACCTGCTTTGCCTGCCTTGGTTTTATTTACTGATAAAATGGAAAGCCTCTTGCTGTAAAGGTCTGCTTTGAGCTCTGACATACTGGAGTGGATGCTTTTAATCACTGCAGTGGCTTCACAGACTGGACCTGCGGAGATGATAGGGATGCTTCACTAAGTCAAGCGTCTGTGCCTGAAAAGTGGCCAGAATGTAACAAAATTAGAGCCCTCACTAAACCAGTAATGGCCCGAGAAGTGCTTCATTTCAACAGGACAGATTTTAAATAAACAGTTTTAAGTGTTTGTGTGTTTACGACCTTGTATCTCCATTGGTTGGCTGTACTGCTGCATTCAACTATGAACAAGGAACATATCTGATTCATTCAGGGTTGGATGATTGTCTGCTTTCTATTTGGTCTAAGTGGCTAAGTGAATAATGCTGAAATTTAAGGCTCATCATGTTGAACCATAAAACTGAACAGGCATAACATGACGAACAGTGAATAACGCAGCAAAAGTTTAGCATATGCAGTTTGACAAAGGCCGAATCACGATGGTTAGACGACTTGGTCTGAGAGTCTCCAAAACTGCATGTGGAGAGCTAAGGCTGGCCCGTGTGCATCCAACAGATCAGCCACTAGCACAAATTACTGAATAAGTGAATGCTTGTTCTGGTAGTGTCACGACCCCTTCCTCCCTGCAGTGGTCCTGTGCTGTCTGTCTCTCTATATCTGTGTGCAGGTGGAGGCGGAGGCGGAGCATATGTGTGGTGCGCCAGGGCCTATTTACCGACTTCTTGCCTTGTGTTAGCATTACATCACACAATACGATCTCACAAACATGCACTCACCTACACTACTAACTCGACAGACGATCACACCTCATCATTACCTTTACTTATCTTATTTTGGATAACCTTACCTTATATAAAACACTATTTTTGGTATATTTCGTTGCCTGCGTCCATTTTTATCATGGCCTTGAGCCTGGTTATGACAGTAGGAAAATGTCAGAATACATAGTGCAGTATAGTTTGTTTTAAATGGGGCTACTTATTAGGCAGGTACTCCTAACTAATTTCAAAATGACCACTAATAATAGGCTGGTAGTCATCATAATGTTATGCCTGATTGGTGTACACATGTTCTAGTTGCTATATTTTGGTGTTTAGAGGTAGCATGCTTTTGAATGTCTACTGTGCAGAGCCAATTGTTTGAGAAACCATGTAAAAAGCACATTGCATGCATGAGATCTTGCCCCTTTACTATATTCCTTGTGAGGCTGTCTCTCAGATATTGGCAGTTGGTTTCCCTTACACCATGCAAATGCAACTCAAAGATACTAGAAAATTATGCCCCACACATTTTCATTTCTCTATTCTTAGTCCAAGAAATCAATCAACTGATCATAATTAGCAATGTTCATGGAGAACAAGTGGAGAAGAAGTGAATAACAATATATATGTGTAATTCTTGCTTCTAATTCCCACTCTATCTTGTATCTTTTGTGAGGTTTCATGTGGGTATTAGATATCCAGTAATAAGAAAAGTCTATTTCCCTGCACGGCTACCTCGGCAGAAGTGTGGTGTGTAAAAGTGATTTGTAGAGTCAGTAAAACAACAGACTTCCTGTTTAACTGCCCCATTGTTTGGGATTTACTTTGCAGTAATTTGTACACAAGGTGACAGTGGTAAGGTCTGGTTTGAGCAGGTAAGCAGATTAGAGCTTCAGTGTATTCGATGGAGCCACTATCTACAATTAAAATCTGTGAATAATCTGGAAACCTTGAAGCTGCAGCTGGTGTGCTCCTATCTGTACCGCCGAGCTTTATCAGAACACTGGCTCCTCTTTGATTTGCATTTGTCGGTGTCTCCAAAGCCTGGCACTGTAAGCCCTCTCCATCAGATCTTCATATACCCACAGGCCAGTTTATTAAGAAGACAAATTATTCTGTTTGTGTACTCTGGTTTTGCTGCCAGGTGTTTTAGAAATTCTAGTAGGATTTTTCTCATCCAACCAGGTTTAGGGTTAATAGAGAATGGTTTGGAAATGATAAAATATCCAGAAAGCGGCAGTTCTGTGGGCGAAATTGTCTCATTGGTGCCAAAGGCCAAAGAATGGTTTGAGATAAAAGCAAAGCAACTATAGCCTAGTTAACCAACACGATGACTAAACAAAAAGCCTGTAGGCTCCAGAGACCACACTAGGTGCTGCTTTATTAGACAATGGTCTACCTAATAAAGTGGCCAGTGGGTGTATGTCTATCCTCTATCTATTTGTCTCAACTTTCATTCAATTCCTGCAACATATCTTTATCATGATTGTATACAAAAAACATATGAGTCTGCCACATATGACTTCAAGCACAAGTGGTTTAGTATGATGGCAAAGTTAGCGCCTGTAGCATAGAAAGGCCCTTATCTCTGTTGAACTCTTCTCCTTCCAGAACTCATTAATCTGACTTCATGTGACCTTCCCATCTGCCTTCTTCGCAAAATGTCTTGTGTCGGTGTCTGTGTGTTGTTGTGTGTGTGTAGTATGTGTGTTGTTCTGTGTGTAGTATGTGTAGTATGTGTTGTACTGTGTGTGTAGTATGTGTGTTGTTCTATGTGTGTAGTGTGTGTGTTGTTGTGTGTGTGTAGTATGTGTGTTGTTGTGGTTGTTGTGTGTGTAGTATGTGTGTTGTGTGTGTAGCATGTGTGTTGTGTGTGTAGTATGTGTGTTGTGTGTGTAGTATGTGTGTTGTTCTGTGTGTGTAGTATGTGTGTTGATGTGTGTGTAGTGTGTTGTTCTGTGTGTAGTATGTGTGTTGTTGTGTGTGTGTAGTATGTGTGTTGTTGTGTTGCTCTTTTCATCAGCATCTGTTTTCACTTCATTCACTAAGCGATGGTGTGGAGTACTCTATAGGCAAACCTGAAATAGCCATATTACATAACAGCTGTCTGTGATATATAGTGTCTAGGACTTGGCTGGTTTCTTGCTACGTGTTGCCAAGCTGCTGTGATATGTTTTAAAATGGCTACAACAGTGGGAGCATGGAGTTTGGTTAGATGGATGACTAAGCGATAAGTCTTGCCAGAGAGAAGCTAACATGAAGCATTTTACAAGAGCATAATACATAATGAGAATATGATCCCAAACAAAGTAACCCATTGAGATATATATTGAATTTTCTTTTCAATGCCCGGCATTAGCTAGCGTCCTGTGGCTTTGTTCAGAAACACACGGAGTGCTAGGGACAGACAGCTTACATAAATTTCAATTGTCATCTGTTTTCTCCATTGTGCCCACCTTTCTCACAGTGCTTCCGTATAGTAACACAATCTGTCTCCTGCTACAGTTTCTTTTAAATTGTGTTTTTGTTTTCATGGATATTTATTTCTTGGAAACAGCTTGTGGTTTCACTTTGAAAAGACAAAAGCAATTTGGCTGCAGAATGAGAATTAATAACGGCACATAATCTGAAGGGAGGGATGATGTAATCGCCTGTGTCTGACCTTAAAGAGAGTCTTGTATAGTGTCTCATTTTATTTTGTATTTTATCAACTCTTTGGATGGGTTTTATCTTTGGGTTGACTTTACATCACTGACAATGCTAATTTATAACCATTTTTATTGGTTGTAGCCTTGGCCCAGAGGAGAGGTCATCAGGTGTTATCCAACCATCATTGTGTGTTTCGACCCTGACCCACAACAGTGTAGGGTATATACGCTCGATGTTACGTTAGCTTAATATTTAAATTAAAACAGATACGTAATAAATACACCATACAACATATATAAATATGTATACTGTAGTAAAACAGTGAGTCTAT
>JAVQKC010029196.1:0-24699 GCA_036025475.1 Philypnodon macrostomus | reverse complement strand
AGGGTCCCATAGGGGTTATAAACATGGGGGCGCTATAGAGGCATTCTTTATTTGACCTCTGTAATGTGCCTATGTACATTAAGTATACAATTGCCCGGATCAATGTGCCAAAATTCATGCAAATTCGTTTATGTTCAGCAGGATTATTGGTTCAATAAAAGTGCATCAAAACATTAATGTGTGAATCATTTAATTGTCATGAATCGTAGAAGTACCAAAATCGATACAGTTCGGCGTCTTTATGGTATGTACCTGTGTGCAAATGTTGACACTGATCCGGCAATTTGTTTTTTGAGTTACCGCGTTCACAGCTAGGATCTGCGGACACGGACCGTTTCGCCGATATAATTATAGAGTGAAGCACAATAGTCAAGCAGTTTCTTAATAAAACAGGAATTTATTTTAGACAGAAAACTAAAATAGTCTGAACAGCACATTACAAGGGCATTTAAGATATTTTCTCCAAGGCTCAGTGATCAATTTCATTCAGTACACTCATATGTACACGGCATCTCCTTCAAATGAAAGAATATAGAAATAGCTCTTAAACAGAGAGGAATAAAGCCCATTTGCAAAACAAATGTGAAGAAAACAAAAAGCATCCAGTAAAAAGATGTTTGATTGTAAATTAACCAAGCACTTTGGCTCGGTTCCAAGCTACATTGATAACAGGCACATGAGGCACAAAAAAGTGACAGACCTCTCATCATGTTAAAAACAGACATCCAACTTTGACATGCTTTTCATTTCAAATAAATGGTGAGTGTGCCAGAAAAGTCATTTTGGTTTTGTAAATACTATCATTTCATTGCTGCATTTACAATACATTAAAATCAACAATGTAACAAAAAGTTTGACTGCATATGAAATGAAACATGAAAACAAAAGGTGGCATATTTTGGGACATAGATTTGTGCACAAGGCCACTGCTTCCATCTTTGCTTTTCAACCGACCACCGCCTCTCCTCGGCCTCTTGTTCCCTTTTGGACATAAATCCTCTCACATTCTTTCAGAGACTGATATTTTGACAGAAAATACTAAGAGTGCTGGATAAAAACATGAGGTAAGAAAGTGGTTTGATTGCAGACCATGCAGGGGGGACATGCAAAAACAGCAAAAAACACAGTACAGGAGAAAAGCAGAAATAAAGTAAAGTGTGCCATTAAAAAAAGACCTATTACACAGCTTTGTATCTTTGGTTAAATAGTAGATTGGAACTATCTTCACAGCTTGTCATTCCCCGACCGGATACCCCAAATTCATTGCGTTTCTGATGACCAAAAGAGAGTACATTTTTCATCCCATCACATATTTCTTTTCTTAAACAGGCTGTACATATCTTAATACTTTACAAAATATACATTCAACCTGGATTTTACATAGTGTAAGTCCAGCTTTAGTGTTATATGTGAAGAAAACAGCTCTTAACCTTATTGCCAGCTTTACTACTGATTTAATACCTTAATAAAGACCAAAGAGAAAGTTTTTTTTGTTGGTTTTAACATGTATCTCGATGACATTGTTCATTTTACATATGTAAATAGCAGCCCTCAAATAAATAAATGCAAATACTAAAACTGAACTATTGAAAAAGTATGATTGGTGTAATGTTTGTGGCTCTGAAAAAGCTATTTTGTTGCAGCATTAAAACAAGCCAAGGCTCTTTTTGACTTGCTCCACTCCAGCCTAAATCACCCATGGACCTCCTCCTTCTGGTCCTTTTTGCAGTGGAGCAAACTAATTGCCCCCTTTTCCTCAGTCCCTCCCCCCCACAGATACAGAGGAGTTAGTAGTTTTGGACATCCCAACCCGGAAGGGACGCACCACACCAGCCCCCGATGCCTTTTTGACCCGTCACCAGCACGTAGACCAGCATGTAGTAGTATGGTGGCGTCTGTGCTGCTCCAGCCAATCACAGGACTGAACAAAACTTCTGACATGTTGGTAAATGCCTTATTGTAGAGTCCAGTAACAGCAGGCAAGCGATGGAGCAGCTTAAGCCTTCAGCGTTATGGAGCTAAGAGCAGCGGAGGAGGATGCCATTTCTTCCACTCCAGTTTTTTTGGAGGTGTTTTGATCGCGTGCATTAAAATCAGAAAGACCCGATCATGCCGAGGTGCTGTTGGGCTGATGGGGCACGCTCTTGACAGCCTCGTAGTGGACCAGCGCGTTGCCGTTGTCATTTGTTGAGGAGACTGAGTGTTGTTGCTGTAACGGTGGAAAGGGGGTGCTGTTGACCTGGCTCAGCTGACAGGACAGTTGGCCCAGCTGTTCCGAGTTGGCCAGAGATTTGAGCACAGCGTTCTCTCGCTCCAGCACAGAGTTCCTCTCGTACAGCTCTTTGATCTGCACCTTCAAAACTTCCACCTCTTCACGGACGGCATACATGAGGTGGCTTTTTACCAGATCCTGGAGGAAAACAAGACAAAACTCAAATTAATGGTTTTGAAGATGACTGATTAAAAAAAGGACTGCTTAAAGGTTAAATAGAGAAAATAGCTGATATTTCTACTGTATTTAATGACAGGGTTTAACTAAAAATGTCCACTATAGTCCCAAAAGAAATCTGTGGGAAACACTGTAAATAGTTCTATTATATGTCTATTCTATGTCAATTTATTCCTGATAGCTAACTGGAGGTTGTTCTTAAAGCATGTCATTTCTCAAGATTGTTAGTAGTGTGAGGGCTAAAGCTAAATTGATGTTTATGTAACCCTAAATGAAATCTCTGTCACTTAGTTGTTGCAGTAGGAAGCAACTTGTGACTCAAAACATTGTTCAGGCTTGCAAAGAATGTGACCACAGTTGTCGTCATGTTTTGATATGCTGTAAACTTACCATAGCTTGCTCAATCTTGTTATCGATGGCAACAACACTGGCACCGGATGCACTGTGGAGAGACGAGAGCAGAGTTACCACATGATGGCCATCTGTTATCGGAGCTCAACACTGATATCATCTCATTCAACAGACAAACTGAATCACAAAACTCTCCTTAAGGAAATTGACTGTGCTTCCTAGGCCTAAAAAAACTGTATTTAGTGATGTGGAGATTAACAGTTCAACAATTCACCAGAATGAGATGAATAGATTTTAAACTGGCATTTTTGTATTGTGGTTAGAAGTCATAAAATCTTGTATTGAACAAATTTGTGTCAAATACTGAACAATAAAATGATTTTCAATAGTTATATTAAGATAGAACATTTCGTAAATTGAGCTTGCATGTACAAATTGTCCTTCTGTCACTCCCCAGCTGCAGAGCTTTACATGCAGTACCCCACCTATCAAATTATGAATCACATCATGCGCATTCAGACATAGGCAAAGTATGTTAACAAAGCAAATAAAATCTCGCATCTGATATACACAACTAGCACAACTGTATTTAGATCTGTTAACTAAACACACTTGTGCAAATACAGTTTGTCCCAAGTTCAGTCGTCCTAATCTTCCAAGGAGGCTCGTTTTACAAGATCTCCCAAATCTCATTGTTACCCTTCTTTAAAAACACTGAAACTAGAGAACACCTATGTCCAGAGAAACACGTTTTATTGGCTCCGTTTTGTCCGCACCCCACCCCCCTCGAGGCACCAAACAAAGATTACTTACTTTAGCGCGCGTTAGCTCCTTATAACTTAATGCCACAGACTTTAAATTCCTCGTGAAGAAAGCTACAACACGCTAACACGTTTTAAAACAATCAAACAATCCGCTAGCCTGATCCGCTCACAGCCCCGTGCCCGCCTGCCAAGGATTTAAAACAAAAGACACGGCGCAACCGATAGGGGGAACTCTGACTTGAACCCAAATGGGAACAGAATGTGCAGAAGAGTCCGTAATTATGGTTTTATCAAGGGTCAACTCGTATATAATTTTTTTGATGGAACACGAATGCAACAAAGAGTTAAAAAAAAGTCCCCAAAAAATAAAAAATAAATATCCAAACAGTATTAATTAAATTATGTTAATTATCTATCATTAACAAAAATATATTGGAATTGTGCAATGAGTGACTGAACTTGAACTAAACCATACATAGCATACGTGACATAATATAAGTGTATATACGAGTGGTGTTGATAATTAACATAGCGTGATTCCGCATGTATTGGGGGTTGACGATATATGTGTTGGGGCGCACGTAGACGCTGGGAGACCTGGGGGGGACGGAGCGGGGGACGCACGATAATACCACCACCACCACCACCACCACAGCAAGGAACAAATGCCAAACCTTCGGGAAAAATACCTTTTGGAAAGACTGTCACAGCAGCCAGCGGGAGTACAGTAAACGAACATAGCCCGCAATAAATACGTACAGGTGGAGAGCAAATGGTCAGTGATGCACTGGTGACCTTTTGGCACCATTAGTTTGAATATAGAAAAATCACCACGAAGTTTTGTATTAAGGGGATAGTTAGGCTTAAGTAGATCCGAAACCAGGCTTAACTAATAATATCAATACAAATACAGTAAAACGTCAACACAGGCATGAAGCGACGCATGGGACAACAAATATTTACCTGACACATCTCGGCCTGTAGTGCATATAACGTCCGGAATAAGTCGGCGAAGTTCCTGGCGAGCAGGGTAGACTGTAGCATATTTTACCGCGCATCTTAAAAAGTGAAGAAAAAAACTCGTAGAGAAATAGTAGTAATCCTGTGAGGTAAAGGCGCCTTGTGTTTATTATCTGGAGTTGTAGCAGCCCTGTCTGTCTTATACGCTCGCCCCAGTCACATGGTGGAGAAATAGGCGGAACTAGGGGCTCTCCCTCTACTTTCCAATTAAATTCGTTCATGGAAATACAGCTCTATGGTAAAGACGTGCCCTGTACGAGTTACCAACCCCACTCCGCCTGCCAAAAATATACACACCTGGTTGGACACGTTAATATAAGGAAACACTAGATCAATTGAGATGCATGTGATTTGATCAGTTCCTCCTTCTAGATGACTGTGTTTCCTTATAGCCATGTTTCGACTTGACTTTTTTCAATAGAATTTCCATTTGTTTAAATCTAACAAGACAGCAATAAACTTGTATAAAACTAAATTTGTGAGAACGGAGTGGAGCCTATACTTCTATCAGATTTGTATTTTCTTCATCAAATAACATAATGAAGAATATTAATAAAAAGCCATAGGCAGATGAGATCAACCATTGTCTTTAATGAGACTCATTTCACTAAGCACTGTCACATTAATCAGTCGATTTTCTTCCTCTCCTTCCTTTCTTTTCCTGGGGGCAAACGTGAGCTGTAGCTAAGCCTAAATGTCTTCATATAGTTATTTGCATATTAAGGAGGACTGTAAAGCAGCAGAAGTAGGTTCCTTCCTTGTCAACAGCAGGCTCAGTGTGTTGCTAAAGCTGATCATGTCCAACAATCCTTGACTTTCTATTGCCAGTACACATATGGGACAATAAGGAAAAATTAGGTCTATTTAAAATAACTTTAAATATCTGATTTTTAATAACAGGATCAAGAAGGGTTGTCAAAAAATAGATCCTCAAATACTAACAGAAACTAATTTGAAGCCAGCCAATGAAATAATACCAACCAAAACGGTTAAGTAGCAATGTTAACTCATGACATGTTAATAATAATAATGCTATACTCATGAGGAAAAGATTTTAAATCTTTTAGTGCCATTCTTTGCACCATTTTACAAATATAGTAGTTAATAACTATGCTACTTCAAACAACTAGGGCTGCAAAATTATTGTTATTATTGTTATTCATCTTTATATATTGCCATGTTTTTTAATCTGAAGAGTTATACTGTTCAAAATGTGTCAAATTAGAGAATTGAATAAAAAAATGTGGTGTCAACAGTAAATATGTTTAAGTCAAATTTGATTAAATGAGTTCCTTAATTTAGTCCTACTCTGAGCTTGTTTTAGACCTTATTTAGTCTTAAGGTTTCATTTGAAAGCCATTTTAACTGGTACATGACAGAACTATTTCAGATTAATTGAACATGTATCAAAATATCCCAAAAATATTTAACATGTTTATCAAATATTTAATGTTTTTCCCATATATTATATGCAGTCCAATATTTTTGAAGTACTGAATAATGAGAATGTGCCTTAGTATCTGAATCAGGTTTCAAACTGTAGTGTCGTGACAACACTAAAACCAAACTAATCAAAAGTTCAAGATCAAGAGATTGGCTGTGGGTCGTTTGTTGTCCTTCAGTGTCCAAGTCAAACAAAGAAACAGTACATTTTATTCAAAGAGGAAGACATGTGGCGGTTTACATAAGGGCCACTCGCTGCGCTTAACCTCCGCCCGGACCTTTACTGCTGACTTCTACAGTTACAACTGCGGGGCACATTCCAGTTTGGGACCTTTTTGCCTCAGGACACTCACATCTGTGTCAAAGCCACCATCACGCTGTGACAACATCTGTTTAGGAAAAACAGCTCTATAACCACAAAACAATTCAAAAGTCCAGATATGGTAAGTGCCCTGCTAAAGCCCTCCATACATACCACGCTCAATGTAAGTCTTCGAGGAAAAGTAGTGTCAGCTGATGGTCTTAAATGCAAATGTTTCTAAGGGTGATTTAATAAGGAGCGTTATAGTGGGGACACGTGCAGGCGAAAAGTGTGGTCCTCCTGCCGTCTCACCACACATCACATGATGCTGCTATAGAGGCATCAGAAATCTTGTGTTTTTTTCCATTAGGGGCCATGTAGTTTGCCACACGTTCTTCTTAAGCACACAAACGAGGACAGCGGGGGGAAGGCAGCTGAATAAATGAGGCTCGAGTCGTTCATCAATGACCCCACCCCGTGATGAGTGCGTTTTCAAACAATAGCTACAGCAACAGCATCCAACTCACTGTTATGCTTTAGTATTTGAATGCGCAGATCTAGTTGAAGTAATCTACATGCAGTTCTGCATCTACACCAGCGGGGGACAGTACAGACTCCAAGCGGTTCAGGCTCAAATCTTGAGGTAATAGAAAAAAACTTGAGGCCAAAGCAGTTTAGTCATCTCTCCCCACAAATGTTACAAAGACAGCATTGTTGAGCTGGGAGTACAAAAGAGGCCATTTTATAAAGATGTTTATCTGTGTCTATTCAACTGTGTGTGCTGAAAATACCTGGTAATTCTTAGTCGAGTCTGGTTATAAACAGTCAGGAGGTCTTCAAAATCTGCATACTGCATTCAGAGGTAATACAAACAGGTATTCTATCCACCCTGGTACATTACCTTGAATTAGAAAACTTGGCTTTCACTCATCTTTTAGTAAGAATTTATTTATTTAATATTTTCATCAGCCTGCATTCTAAAAACACATTGTTGTCAGTGGTAACGAACTGTGTTTATTGACCAAATACTTTTCACTTCTACCTGTGAATTTTTTTTTTTTTAGATAATATTGGCTACTCTTACCACATTCATAAATGACCAATATTACAAATCCATGGACACTCAGGGAATAGGAGAGAAACTGAAATGCTTCTGTTCTGTATTTGTTTTACTAAAGGGTCATTGACACAGGAGCTAACCAAACTGCCTTTAAACACATCTCATCAATAGCCTCTCAGAAAACAAAGAGCAGTAGTTTTGCAACAGGGGATTTATGAGCCACGATTTGTCCCAATCCACTCTGACCCCAATTAGATCATAGCAAGAGTCATTCCCAGGTTTCCATTGCCAGAAGAAATTGTATTCATTGATTTGATCTATCAAACAAGATTATTTTTAAGGCACTGTTATTTTTATTCAAAAAATGTGCATAAAAAACTGGCGAATACTAGCAGCTGACGATGATAAATGCCTTTTCAGATGTTTTCAAAGTGAAACATGCTACCACCAGTACTATTTACATATTATGTATAATTTCATCTGACATTTCATGTGTTTCTACGTCGAGGCTTGCTCAGATTGTTTATGTGTCACGTTATTGTAAGTTAAATAATGATTTAACTGATTGACTAAAATATGTGGAAATGTACAAGAGTTAGCTTAGTTGTAAACACAAAATATAGGCTGTAAGAAACTACTTTGCATGTCACCAGAGGTAAGAAGTGGTGTTGAATATACTGCACTGTACTACTCAGAGTATTTTTACTGTAAACTACAGTAAATCTATTTTGAAGTAACAATATATTTATTTCTATGCAATTTTTGGACAATACACGTCTGTATGGTTATTAGATATGCATGTTTCAGAGGATTGATGTTGCAAGGTTTAAGACTTGTCATTTTGTCTACCTGGATGAATGACAACCTTCACCGTCGTCATTTTGAAGGTTACATTTATTTTGTTTTATTTGTACATTACCAAATACTCTTAATCTAATAATTACTTTGTACTACTTCATATTATGACAGTAGTAATCCACTTGAGTACACATTTTAGCTACTCTCTGCCTGACCATGTGCCAATTTTCTTTTTGTATTATTTGTCTAACATCACAAACAATGACGACAATTGCAGGATGCCCAAGTTTGTTAATGTCGGTTTTATGAATGTAGTGGATTTTCTACAAAGAAGTGGTCCCTGGCTTTTCACAATTGAGACTAAACAAATTAGGTCTTTGTGAGATATATTTTCTAAGCTCAAAATAAGAATCACAAGTCAAGTCTATCTGCTGCCACCAACGCTTCCTTATAAACAGACTGACCGAGCTGTCCCAATCACACCCTCCACCTCTTACATAAGCTACTTGTAGCCAAACAAGCCATCGTCGCAGGTCCCTATTTGATGAACTATCGATCATGAGAAGAGATTTATGCCCTAAAGCGTACACAGTGAGATAAGATCATAACTTCTTGGGACAGCAGACGAGCAGTATCCATCATTTTAAATACAGCACTGTGCAAATGATATTGTGCAGGTTTGAAAACATGGTGTTATGTAGCTTAATTTGATCCTTATACAATATGCAGAAAGGTCCCAATTTCATCAGTGGCTGTAACTCTTTTCATGCTAATCCCAGATGATGTGATGTTGAGAGCAAGCATTTGGAGCTAAAGCAGTTGAAGTAAATTACTAACTAGAAGCCAACGCAATGGGTTTCTGTCACAATAGTAACTTACTGTAAAAATCATGGATGAAAAATGTTTGCCCACTGCATTTTGCCAAAAACATATGTTATGTGTTTGGTGATGCTGGTTGCAGTGCTTTTTAGCCTTAAAATGAGCTAAAATAACTTCCAACTACATTTTTCCCTTAATGGCAGGTACCCCCTACAGACTGAACGATAAAACACTGCAGTGTAATTTGACCATTAAACCCCATATGTAAACATAGTGGGGGAGCCACAAGGTAGAGATCCCAAGCGTTACATAACCACTGCCAAAAAACTAAGTAAAACTAAAACCAGATCTTTAACATATTTCAACTTTTTTCCCCTCTTTCCAAGATTAGGGTGGCGGCCTGTGGAACTAAAGTGGATTAAGTCCAGTAAGGTCTAATAGAGGAAACCCAGCACCTCACTGTTAACGAGTGTCTGTATTCAGGACAACATTTATCACAGGATCAGGGACTTAGCCTTATTTGGGACATGTCTTTAAAGTCAACACTTTGGGTCTGAATGTCATTAGCTGCTAGGCAGCAAGAACAGTGAAAACAGTGAAAAACAGTGGGCCAGGTGGTCTGTATAATAGTATAATTCATTTCTTAAAACTAGAAAGCTTAGTTTGTGGATGAGTGGATTTTTTAAGGACAATCTATATCTGGACCTTTTGTAATTTGGACAGATGGGAAATAATAAGTTATGTTTATTTGAAAAATGTTTAGCTTTTAATATGTTTTAAAGTGACAATAACTAACTTTAGTACTATGGAAATCTACCTTAGGTATAATTTTATGTTGTGGGAAAAAAACAAACATTTTGATTTTTTTGTAAGTTTCTTAAGTAAAGTTGTAACTTATTTTACTCCTTTTTAGTTTGCTTGGAAAGTGTAAGCTGATTATATCTAATTATAAATATAGGGACTATTTCCTGGATAAACTAAGGTTAAATGTCAGTCTCCAAAGATAAAGTGGAGACAGTTGCCCTGGACAGTGCCCTCTTTGGGACATGAGGTCAGTTATGCAAGACGTTTACATCTTTGATGAGCCTGACCAGCCATCATTTTCTCCTCCTATCTCATAGCATTGGAAAATATGGCTGTGGCTCAATTTGTGTCATGCCCAACAAGGAAGCATTTGGTGATTTCACTGGAGGGGAGTCTCATGTCAAATCAGAGTAACCTCCTCAAAACCATGTACATTCTGAGTGATTTTAAAAAATATCCTGTAAAAAAAAATTGTGACTTAGTTTTAAATAGGCTGAAAATGTCTGAAATTGTAAACGAGTAGATGAGTTTAAAGTGTAAAAAAATTATAATCTAGATTCCCAAGCTGTTTCAGGGATCATTCTCTTGAATAGATGCATCTAATAAAGTAGCCTATTGTATGTTGTGAACTTTTAATAGTGTTTAAAATAAAACTTCAACAATACATAAATTGTCAAATCTGATGTGTTCAATAGCACGGCTGTTTCCTATCAATGCATTAAGCATGGCTGTTTTCCCACGTTTGCCTCTCCTGTTCCTTCTCATCTCAATAATGCAATGTTTGTCTCAGTGTCATAAACGGCATCCCTGGTCTGGATCAAATATCCCTGTGTGGCTAAACAACCCCCGTTGATCACCATCACACTATATGAATATAAATCTGTAATCATAAAGTTGATCACTGTTGACTGAAGGCAGTAAAAGTGCCGCTGACGCATTTACACAGGACCAATCACATCTTCACAAAGAGTGCATTGATCCAGCTAGCAGAGTGTTACTGAAATGTTTACAAATGCGATGTAACTTGTAATTTGGTGAAGCTAAAATAAATGCTTTTACTCTTAGTGATTGCATGAAAGTAGAGCTGTAAGTAATAGAGATAGTAACAAATTCAAATCAAAATTAAGTTTGAATGTCAAAGATTAATTGATCATTTAGTATTGAAACCTTGAAACCTTGAAAACCTTGAAACCTTGGTGTAATCAGACAGGAAGTTAAAATCTCATGGGCAAGCTTTGATATTTGCAAACAAATAAATAAATAAAAAAGTCCAAATAAATTGCATCTTTAAAATGATTTAAGACCTTCTCAATTTTCCAAAACAAAACATATACAGGTAAAGTAGAAGAAGAGTAGAAGTAAAAAGTATTGTGTATTAAAGCTTCTCTTTGAAGTTCAATTTATCTATTCAAAAAGTAAACTAATTACTACCCACCTCTGGATATCAACAGCCCTAGACTTGCTGAAAAACCACAGCTGTGTGCGCAAAAAGTGAAACGGGGACAAACTCTGCCTATTTTGAGGTTTACATTTTTCACAACACTTATATTCAGGAATGCTTCTTGATGCCCTCTAACTGTTTGTGAGCAGTCCCCTCTCCATTTTCAACATGTCCAACCTTGCTTGGGACAAAAGGGAGGTGGAAAGAAGTTTACCTGCGGTTAGTTGAAAAGTTTGGAATAAAGCGGCACTGTTAGTCACGGCCTGTAGGCAAACATCGGCTGGATACCGAACAAACACATGGTTTAAATCTGTTGCCAGCCTCCACTATACATTGCTCAACACTACAGCTACTGGGTGTTTATGTTAATAGGGTAGCATCTTATTGGGAACAGCTACATTGAAGTGTCCCTAGTTGATACCACGTTACTTAATAAACAAAGGCAGACTCGAGTAAAACACATCGTAAGCTGGACATTGTGATCTATAAATGAACAATCATTTATATGGATTTACTATTTAAATAATAACTAATCCTTGTCTATAAACACATTTGGAACTGGTTTAGTTCATAGATGCATTTAGTGGAACAGTAGCTCCTGTGATTTTCTTTGAAAATTCTATGCTTAAACCAACCCAAATTCCTTTAATTTTGATGTCAGTGGGTGTGGATGCTGTGGGACTCCCAGAAGGACTGTGTAACTGACCTGAGAAACCTTTGCCTCCAGCACTTCTCACATCTTTTCATGAAATGACAGGCAGGCTACAAGGATAATTACTGGGATACAAGGAATTGACGCAACATCTTAAACTTGTTGTAGGTGTTTCTTGGCAGTTGGCTGGATATCAATAGCAGCAGGTCCCCAAAAATGCATGATGGGAAGATATAAAACACATAAAAGTGTGACTAATACCAACTACAGACTCTATTACTAACCATTAAATCAGCCACATATCAGGTCTTAACATGTCGCAAAGTAAGCAGTCTCATAAATAAGTAACATTTAAAAGACATTTCCTTTTTCTGACAACTACAAAGTGTGTGGACAGGGACAATACAGAGAACAGATGTCAAATATTTGTGGACTAGTACTACTGCTTAGGGTGGGACTGTGGACTGGTCTGTGATTTGCCTGAAAAATGAATTAATGCAGGGAAAAAAAATCAAAATTCAGTAAAGATAAAACTAGTAAAAGACACAAATATCATAGTGTTTGTACTGGTTCAAAATGAATGCACCAAGCAGCCTATTATTTACATAAAATATCCCACAGCAACAATAAAGCCAACCACCCTCAGCACTTCAGCTGGTTTATCAAATTAGTAAAATTACTTCAAGACTTGTCACATAAAGTCATAATTTGAATTTTATGTGCGTAAACACAAGCTGTGTGGAGTTATCTTAATGGGATCAGAGAAGTTTAAACCTTTTGGCAGAGCAGTGCACACGGAAAAATCGACCTGTGCATTGGAGCGTTTCTACAGACGAGTTTCAAACATTACTGTATTTTCAAACAGGGATTTTGTAACAAGTGCAAATCTACTAATGAAACCTCGAACATTGATGGTTTATTTTTTGTTTGTAGTCAGACTTACACAATTACATAGTTGCATAGTATACAATTGTATACTTCATACAGTTTTCATACTTTAACTTTAAAAATCTGGCTAGAGCTGCACAATTTAGAAAAAATATCTATTTTATGACAAATATTGTGATTGCAATTTTATTTTTAAACCGAGATTCTGTTCACAGCAAGTTTCTGGAAGCATTAACACTTGAAAAAAAGACCAAAAGATTCACTGTTATACTTCCACAAGAATCACATGCCTTTTCAGCATGTTTGTAAAGGTTAAGCCTACAAGGTAAGCAGGTTTTTTTTACATATATTTTGTTTTGTGATTGCAATTTTATTGTATTGGCTAAAAAACTGCAGGCTTTGCGATTTGCTAATTGTGACCATAGAGGAGATTGTGATTTAGTTTTTGTGCCCCCTATGGCATGCATTTTCTCTACTAACAAAATAAAAAGCAACAGTGAATAGTTCATTCTATAATAGTAAAATTTCCAACAATCACTATGACAATAATTAACATATTTAACATTCTTGTCACAAGACCTGTAAGTAGTTACATTAGAGCCTGTTTAATCTCTTGTCCAGAGTACCATCTCTTAATAACTACCTACAAACAAAACCATTGTTTGCATTCTTTTCTTGTTGCATGTTAAAAACATTCAGTTGAATGTAGATTTGAATGTTTAGCCACAGTGACACAACTCAAGGCCTCAAAAAAAAGCTAAATGACTGTTTGAAGACGTTTTCTCGCAAGGTGCAAGGGGTTATAGGGTGCAGCGTCTGGTTTAGCCAGCCAGGCCTGGCCACACACAAATGCAAACAAGCCGTGCTTTTACCTATTGTTGACAGGCTTTGACCCTCGTAACATGCCCGTCCGCAAAGCCTGATAGAAAACAGTGGATGGGTTCCTGTGTTTTAAAGGGGGCAGAGAGAAAAGGGAGCGAGGCATGTGTCAGAGCCGTGCTGCGAGTTAATTGAGTAGACATGAGGTCATGAGGTCAAAGCGAATGAGCGGCCAGTTATGTTCCTTATCAGCCGTGCAAGCTTAACAATCAACTGGTTACGTCACTGACAAACGTTTTAAGCAATGTTTTTCTACGTATACACCACTTGTTGAGATTTAAGAAATTAATGTACAACTAGCACGCTATGAACAAGTGTTGATTGATCAAGAGAAGCTATCCACAGCCACATCAAATATACATCCACAACACACCAATTTGTTTATGTTTAATCTATTCTACAATCAAGAAACTTCAGGAAAAGCTCAGTTGGTAAGCATGTGTCCCATATGTGGTTTACAATGCTCGGCCAAATGTTGTGGGTTAAAATACGGACTGATTACTGGGCACAAAACCTGTCCTGTCGAAATAAAGCAATAAAAAGTTGGAGAGAATCCAATAGTAAATCCATAGCCGCTCAACTGATAGGCAGAAATATTCCCTCATTGACATGATATAATTACCTAGGTTTCAAGGGTTTTACAAGCCTCTGAAACAAAGAGGAAGAGGACAGTCTCAATTAACTTTTATGATTTATACACACAAACACACATGCCCTGCTGGGAGTGTGTTAGCACCAATCACTCCACCGTCTGCCCCTATGAGTGAAACCATTTATGGGACTCTCCAAGTACAATGGAAGCAGAGGTGGTCCTTATAAAAGGGATAGTTTCACAAGCTCTGAGATGCTAACAAAAGAAAAGGCAAGAGTAAGGAATTTATTTTACGAAAGCAGGAAAACCATCTACTACTATAGCACTTTCTGTCAGAGGTGATTTACGGCCAGTTTCCATATCAGAGACTTTGGCAGATTTATCTCCTCCACCACACCCCTCCAAGAACAGCTCTGCAGCTTTGCAAAGAAGTGTTGCAGCTTCAGTTCAAGACACGCCAAAGTCTAACAGAACTTTTATTGGTACAGGGAAAAGATATTCTTGTATTCATCAGTGAACAAGAACAGCAGCATATCTAGAGCCAAGTGTGAAGAAACATGGCTAATAAATAACAAAGAAGAAAGTGAAGAGAGGTTTTGAAGGTGTGACCCAATACCTCAACTGAACCCCACGTAGAGAGCTTTGCAGACTATAAATGTTCCGGTTAGGAATTAACGTAAAGCGTGATTATCCAATGTGTACCCCACCTAAAGTCCTGGGGATAAACAGTAGACAGATAATAGTTCAAGATACATTTCTAAATTAAGTACAGACCAGCTACAGTTATGGGCTGTTGCAATAACTTTGGCCCATTTGCTTGTTCATCTGGAGTGCAATAGAAGTCTATGAATGTTGTAAAGGGCAAAAGTACAGGTTCATCTAAGGAAGGAAAAACACATATCCAACCTACAGCAGATAGCAGCAAATGTGATGGGAATTCTAGTGCACCCTTTAGGCAGCATTTTTGGTCTTTTCATTATTTGACCTTTGTACACATGACTGCACTAGATGTTAATGTGAATTTCTGTCAATCAGAATCTACCCTTTTACACTTATTCTGCAAATAAGAAAATCCCTCAAGCCCCCAGACATGCTTTTACCTGTAAGCCCCTTCACAAGACCCTTTAAATACTAAGATTATTCAGATTATTGTCAAATTACACACAGGTAAGACATGCACTTCTTTAGCAGCAAACTTCTATAAATCACAGCACAAGCATTGAATGTTTCATTAGTGCTTTAATAGTTTAATATATTAGCAATTACTTTATTAAAGGCAATCTCTGCTTACTTTGGTTCAGTTTGGATGAAGTTTGGCCAGCTGATGATGCCATTAATGTAAAAGAAATCCATAACCATAGCTGCCACAAACAAATGTCAAGCAATATTGCTTGGGTTCATTTATGAGCATTGGGGGCTGGTTGACCCAAGACTGCCCTGTGCAAAAATTTACCTTAATATCTTAACTATTAAAGATTTTCTTCCCATGAAGTTTTGCTTCAGATCATGTCAATCACCTCACCCTAGTGCCGTGAATGAGGATTTAGGAGCTACAAAGCTTTCAGTGACGGAAGAGTCTGTCAAGTCACTCAAATAAAATGTACAGCTATAATTAAAGATGATTGCAAAACTTATTGGCAATGACAATGTTTTCTGAATGATAAATATTTTTATAAGCTTTGTGTGACATACCAGTAACAAAGCATAAACAAGGTGAAGATCGTAGGCTCGAGTGGGATCTGTAGAGTAAATGCCATTCATCTCTTAAGCTGCCACAGAAAAGAGATGGGCTTGACTAAACACATGCCACCGCAGGTCATTTGTGGAAAGATTTTAACACCAGGCACAAAAATTTAATTTCTTTGGCTTAGAATGGTTAGAAAAACATCTCTTGGTCTATACAGTCAATGAATTGTGGAAGCATAGCATGACAACAGCAGATTTCAACAGTTGAAAAAAGTCTCTGAAAGAAACCATCTCTTTCTCTGGTAAAATGTTTTGCACTTGATGGACAAATACATGTTGTAACTTTGGCCCAATTACTTTTCTGTATATAATCAGAAGGAAGTCTATGACAGACAAAGCAAAAACACATGTACAAGTGCACATCTAGAATGCACTTGTCCACGTGTATAGCTGTAGGATATCTAGCCTACAGCAAGTCAGGTATGACCAAAACGTGACGGGAGCTTGTGTGCATCCTTTAGGCAGCAATTTAAAAGGTGTTTCTTTGTGATTCATGGACACATATCTACATGTAAAATGTGTAGGCCCCAGATGGATAAATGCTGCATAGTTTCTTTCTTTCCAATAGATAATAGAAAAATAAAAATCAGAAAAATAACCAAATGCTCAAGATTATTTTTAGTCCCGAGGGAACCTAGCTTGCTACGTGTAAGATAATACTAATAAAATTAATACTTACTTTATGCCTTTTATGTATTTGTGTATTATTTTTATACAGAAACCCAATCAATATTATGCTTCTCAGGTGGAGGGTGAATGAGCTCAATGCAGGAAAAAGCTTTCTCATAATGTAGTGATTATGTCTGTGGGGGAGCCAAAGGGAGGCTCTGTGGCAAATAGGGACGCAACTCTTTGCATGGGGCAAAACAGAGTTACACCCAGCTGTTCACTACCACGGACAACCCCACCTACTACGTGATTGGCCAAAAATCTATTAACAAAAAACATTTCTTTCCTGGAAAGCACTATAATTATACTAAACTTCTTAAGCTCCATTGAAATCCAGTACTGAATACACACCAGTATCAGATCGGTTGAGCACATCTGAGCAGATAATAAAGGTTTAGAAATATAATCTGAAATATGTAACACTTGCATGTACATTCTCGTACACAGAGGGTGTTCATTTCTGCCCAGGTTGCACATAACTGTTACCATAATCAGGCATGAGACAGTATTATTCACAGACGGGTTGGCCCATTGAGCTCAGTGACAGCAGATAGCTCAAGCCTGAAGTCACAAAGCCACCCTATCTGCTCAATTTCACCTCATAGGGCTCAACTTCATCCACTCAGCCAGTTTAATAAAGTGTAGAATTGATTTGTGGAGCGTGATACTGGGCCAGTCAACTCTGACATACAGCTCTGCACCAATAAAAAGGTCCTAAAGCTTTTCTATGGACCAGGTCACTCGAAAAGCCAATTTACCCCAGTCCAAAAAGGCGTAACTTGCAATACTTTATGTTTGCAAAGCTAGGCTATAACTCGCACAGCTACACTATACTACAGTACCGTTTGTTTTCTGAACTAGGCCTGTGCTGTCAGGGAACTTTCACCAACGGGCACCTTAATCAAACATTGTGTGATTTTTAAGGGTTTTTATATTGTTAACAAGCAATTAAGAGGTCCCGCCCCCAAACCTTGTCAAACATGGGAAGGGTCTATTAGACTTTTTGGATTTGTCTGGATGTTTGTGAAGAATGTTTTGCCAAGTTTTGTAAAATTCTCTAAAACTACTTTCAGTCTATAGGGGGCGCTATAGAGATAACTGCCATCATATTAGTCATGTGTTCAGGGCCGGGGTAATTAGGTATTTCAGGTTTGAGCCTAATCGGGCAAAGTATGTGCAAGTTAGAGGCTGTCAAATATTCCTGACCTCCTAAATTCAATCCAAAATGGCCAACTTCCTGTTTGTTGTAGGGTGGGGTCATAATAATATTTTATGTTGGGTACACTGTGGAGAATCACTGTACCAAGTTTCATTGCTCTCTGCCAAAGTAAGTCCAGGGTCCTATAGGGGTCATAAACATGGGAGGGCGCTATAGAGGCATTCTTTATTTGCATGGATCACTGTGCCAAAATTCATGAGATTTCGTTTATGTTCAGCAGGATTATTGGCTCAATAAAAGTGCATCAAAACATTAATGAGTTAATCATTTAATTGTCATTAATCGCAGCGGTGGTGCAGTGGGTAGATGCTCGCCCTTCAACCAGAGGGAGGTACCCTTAAAAGGGCTGGTGCAATGTGGATCAGGCAGTGGTCGAAGGCGGGAGTTCCCTGCTTAGACTGCTGCCTCCGCGACCCGGTTTTCGGACAAGCGGAAGAAAATGGATGGATGGATAATCGCAGAAGTACCAAACTCAATCCAGTTCAGTGTCTTTATGATATGTACCTGTGTGCAAAAGTTGAAACTGATCCGGCAATTTGAGCCATGATGAGCTCAAGATGTCTTGTTTGAGATTTGAAATTTTGGCACAAACTAATTCCATAGAGTGGCACTAGACCAATCAGTGGAATCTCCATTTCCTGTCGCTACCTCTTTTCGTGTTCTCTTCATCTTATGTTTGGGGATGAATATTGAACTGCTTCCTGTATTGACTGCACACACATACATTCACAATAGGGTTTGAAGTAATGGGCTATTCCCTGTCCAGGTAGTGGTATGATTGCACTACACCTGCTCCCAACATGCGCCCACCCCCCCACAGAGCTGCTTTTCCTGTTCTCTGCGTCTTGTTCAGAGCCACCCCACGCCTCAACCTCAAACAGCATCGCATATACACGTTCCACACAATATTGTCACTTTAAAATTCTTCTTAAAAACCGGCTATGTACACAGACAGAAATATTTCAGCATGAGGTCCACACATGGGGACAAACGCGGGGCCTCTACCTGATTTACAACATGACGCAACATGCAAATGCTTTTAAGAACTGTTACTGTCTCTGCACCTGGTTGAGGATGTACATTTAAAATCTAGTCATGCATCAAGAATATTTTTTAAACTTGAGTAGACTTTTTTTCCTGAAGCACATGAAAGTGGAAATTGAAGCGGTAAACAAACCGGAGCAGCTTCAATATTAGTTTGTAATTAATTGTATCTGGATTTAGAACGTGACTCACATAAAGATGGACTGGACTGAAAGCACAGCATCAATTGCCTATGCTTCTTTCTGCTCACCAACTCACACCACAGACTTTCCACAGGACTATAGACACTTAGTAGTTTCTCAGCTGTAAAGAGACTGACTGTATTCATAAGTCCAAAACAATACATGGCAAAATATCCCAATGTGATTCTGAAACAGACACAAAATATTTTTTTAAATAAATCAATCCTCACAACCACTCGGGTTACATTTCATTTTTTTTCCAAATAACATTTTTATCTTTGACTTTGCTTTTGTCTCGTCCTAAATAATTCAACGAAGCAAAGGCCGGCCGGGGGGTTGTGAACAAGGCAAGTGCAGAGCGGAATAAAAGGGAGATATCAGAAGACAAATACGTCTGCGATAACACACAAAGAGATAAGACGGACACAGGGAAAATGGACAGGCCAAGTGTGAAAGAGACTCAGTTGACAAAGAGAAACAAGCAGCATGACGCCACTGTGGAAGACGCACGAGAGAATGAAAGGAATAGATTCACGGCGGGAGATTTCACATCACAGTAAGCGTCCGTCACATTAAAACAGCATTTGCCGTTTTAGCTCGGTCTAATCGCTGCAACATAACCAGATATAAATGATCATCTTAAGGAGATAAAGATAATGCGCCGCTAACAAGTGAATCCCAGCCATTCATTTGAACACATCCCTGAAGATCTCATTAAGTCACCCACGTGTATTACCTCAAACAACCCCGATTCCAAAAAGCAGCAGATTTAAGCTCATATTCCGATAAAGTGACAGATTGTAGTTCGTTTTAAAAGAATTTTCATGACATTTGACAACAAAGTGCTGCACTCTTTGCTAATATGCTGCTGATGGAGGGAGATTATCAACATGGATGAGCAAATGACAAGAAAAGTGCAGGTGAGATAAGATTAGTAATCTATAGTATAGAATATTTAGAGAGACTTGGATTTGAGTAGTGAAAAATGTATGTATGTGTGTAATGTATTATCCCATCGTACATTACTAAAGTTTGTTTTAAGTTATATAAAGATATGGAAGTCTACATAGTCTTAACTTTATCCATTGTTTTTTTATTACTTGACAGGCATTGATTAATTGGGTTGACTAAGTACTAACTAACTACTAGTTTTAAAGCAAGCACGTTTTAAAGACTTCTGTATATTTGCAGACAGACCTTTTTTCTGAAAGGCTTTGGGTGTGTTTTTTGTTTTTTTGAGATTTTTGAGATTTAAGTATAGAAATGTCCAAGGACCAGCAGTTATTCTAATCCATATTATGCATTTTGTTGAACTTTATATAGAGGTATATTATTTATTATTATATTGGCGAAAAAAAATTATAACCCAAAAACAAATTGCCGTTTTATACACAGGTAATCATGAAGAGAAACTTGGTACAGTGATTCTCCACAGTGTACCCAACATAAAATAATATTATGGCCCCACCCTACAACAAACAGGAAGTCGGACATTTTTAATTGAATTTGGGAGGTCAGGTATTCATCAAATTACTTACATGCATCATTAGTTTATACAGACATATTCATTTGACCACCTACAGTAAAAAGCCTTTACCATCTTTGTTATAAATCTGACATTTCCATTTCCAATGTTTTAATGGTTGCTCGAAATGTCACCAGAAGCCACTCACCTCCATAATGCTTAACGCTTTGATAGTCATGATTTTGTGGTTCGTTTTTGCTCTGACCTTTCCACTGTGTTTCCAAAAACCTGATGTTACTGGCTGACACTGACCCCATCATTTTTGCTATGCTACTATGCTTTTATTCAGCATTCTGACAAATAAAAAGTTAAAAGTGATAAAATATAGAACCATTAATGGTTTAAATTTAGACCTGGCTTAGTTCTGGATAATTCCTGATTTAGAACTAGTTTAGAACTAGATTACTCTTGGTATGTTCTATGTAATTGCACTCATGAATAGAAAATATACTCATGCACTGGCACTTGATACAGACAAATCCAACAGAAGCTTAAGTGGTTTTCAAGCGGTGGTAGGGGTACTGTTGGTGGTACATGAGCGCTTTGTAGTTGTATTAAATTAGACCTGGTTTAGATCTGATTTGGACCTGATTTAGACCTGATTCAGTTATATTTTAGTCCTGGTTTAAACCTTGCTTAATATAGACCTGGTTTAGTACTGATTAAATTCTAATTGTTAAATCCAAATTTCTGTTTTGGTTCTGGTTCAGACCTGTCTTAGACCTGTTTTAGACCTAGTTTAGATCTGGTATGGTATCCCCATTTTATTTATCGGTTTAATCCTGAATCAGTCCTGGTTTAGGCTCAATTCAGCCAAATAAATGGTATATACTAGTCACAAAAAGTTAGGAGTATAGTTAATGCGGTTGTAATATTTAAGCGTTTCATGAAAGTAGGACATTTCTGGGAGAGTGTCTAAGATGTTGGGTCTTTTTTTCGTATATTTTGGGTATATAGGTGGTAAAGTGCAGGTGATGGGAGAGATCAAAATTGCCCTGAAGAAGGAAGTGAAGACAGAAGGCGACCAGCTGGTTTTGGAAATTCTTCAGTGCAGAAACATCACATACAAGTTCAAAAGCCCCGACCACCTACCAGGTATGAAACCAGCTATGTTTACTTACTATATTTTGTATTTTTATAACAGTAGTAGTGCTGTGGTCAAGGCCAGACTATCCAAGACCAGTCTGAGACCACAGTAGTCCGAGACCTCTCCAAGACTAGACTCAACCGAGACAAGACCAAGACTTTTAGGATCCAAGACCGAGGCACATCAAGACCAGTTCAAGACCAGAGAAGTCACAAAAACACAGATAAATGCTGAAACATAATGGCACAAAATAGTATGATTTAATGTTTTATAATAATAATCATAATTTGAAATATATGCTTCAAACTATATCAAAAAAGTAATACATTGTTAAAAGCCTCTGAGACCGCTATGTCCGAGACTGTGAAAGTAAATTGATGTTTGAGACCAAGACCGAGTAAAACAATGCTACAACCGATGTGGAATGCCTATGTTTTATGTGTGTCTGTAGATTTGTACGTGAAGCTGTACGTGGTGAATATAGCCACACAGAAGAGGATCATCAAGAAGAAGACCAGGGTGTGCCGGCATGACAGAGAGCCTTCCTTCAACGAGACATTTAGGTTCCCTCTCAACCCAACAGGGCACTCTATACAGGTACAGTTCTGTCAGTTAGATGTTAACTGGGCATCTGTGGGAGTGTAACTTCTTCTACCAGTTTTTTACATGCAGGTCTTGGAACTGCACACCAAATATACAATCAAAACATTCTAACTTGTCTGTAGGTGCAATCTATCTCTTCTCCCAAAGCTATTGAACCTCATCTGGTTCAGGCTATTGCTGCAGCAGAAATAGCATTTAGAGCTGTGTATAAATAATACATATTTATTTTAATATGAGCCTGTCAGTCTATAATATTATTTAGTGTGCTGTAGATCTGCTGGTCAATTGCAGTAAGTAATGTCTATGCAATTACCCTTGTAGATATATATAACAATATAATTGCATGGATTGCTAAGATACAGAATAACCTAGTAATTATGGTAAGGGTCAGAGTTGATAACCATAATTAACCATAATTACCTGTTTGTTTCCACACCATTATCATATTAGTACTATGCTAGAAAGTAAAGTGCTACCAGCCTGCATTTTGCATAAGCCGTTCCTACACATAATCCTATGTATGTAACTGAAACATACAATATAAAGCCAGTGTACTTTTGAGCCAGTGCTAAACCTGAATATATGAGTGAAAGTGATAGAACAACGAGGGCTCCTAATGTAACAGTACTACCCACCTTTCCTTCTGTAGCTTAAAGTTACTTAAATTGGTTTCTAATGTATATATCCAATGTATTCACAGCTCTTCCTGGTGTCCAACGGAGGCAAGTTCATGAAGAAGACACTGATCGGAGAAGCCTACATCTGGCTGGACAAAGTTGACATGAGGAAGAGGGTGGTAAGCTGGCATAAGCTACTTGCCAGCACCACACCTACCAACCCCTGAGCTAAACTAACTACAAACATAGACTACACTAAAGTCAGACTACCTTAGACAAGGAACGATGTAAAAAAAAATCAAAAATACATCAAATTCCTAGTATGTCAAGATGGTCACTCTAGCCAAGTTGCATACACTGCCAGCAAGCTTAGCACGTCAAGTCGGGTTATCTGCTGGCTGAGAGTGTTCTGCATGGATGCAATCAAAAACAACACGGTTCCAATATCAATGTGCATACCATATCGACTGACGATTTTTATTTTACCGGAAACTGGCATTTTCCCATCCAAAGTAATTGTCGTGAAGCCCAAATGACGATTTTGCTGTTACGTAGTGCTGTCAATAGTTGAAATGCATTTTGTTTTTCATAGTCTGTGTAAAAGAAGATAATTTTTATGGGCGATGCTATAAAATGGGATTGAAATGTACAGCACTTGAGATTGTAGATATAACAGAGCATATCAGAGAATTACATTGTACAAAATAATATGAAAAAGATATATCTAAATACATTATACATTTACATACAGATTACCTATGGTGAGGCTGGAAATGGCGCACTGACAATCCACTAACGTCTGGTGAAGTGATTCTGGTGAATGAGGACCTATGTGAGCTAATATTGATGAGATGCATAAGAATACAGGGCTGTCATAGGTTTAAATGTGGAAGAAAACTCTAGACATGGCACAGCTTTATGAAAAAACGCCTGGTGATAGTGAAGGAGTCTTTTTCTGTTAAAGCAACACTATGGAAAAATCTATGTCTAAAAATACCCATACTGGCATTCAATTATATCTCAATTTAATATCAGATTCTTTTTTTTATTTAACCCGGAAAAGTCTCACAGAGATTTAAAATCTTTTACAAGAGCGTCCTGGCCAAGACAGGCTGCTGTTCAGTTACATGATAGTTACCATCAACAATCAAACAAAGCACACACAAGCAAATAATACAGACTTACAGTTCAGAAATAAACCATCCCAAAATCACAGATTTCTAAAGCTAGTATTTGGAACACATATATATGTTCTACTTTTTACATACAATCTAAATTTTAATTTTAATTTTTTTTATTTTTTTTATGTTACAGATTTTACTTAAATTGTATTCTTTTTTTGATTTCCTTCACTTTTTTCCATGGGACAAGACTTTTGACATGCTAGATACGCTAACCACATGCTCAAATTGTCGCCATTAATATGACAATGCCTCTTACATCTGTTCCAGAAAACACATCAGAACAACAAAATATTCCCACTAGGAACATGTTTGCGTCCCAATCTTGGGCCCTGACCCACCAACTGCGAACGCCCCTGCTCTCCACTTACTGATTGCAAATTATAAAAAATTATATAGTGTTGCTTTAAATATTAATTTTAATTTTCAACTTTCATTGGTTGCAATGAAAAGCGGATCTCTTTCATCGTCTCACTCCGTATGCTTCCTGTATTCATCCCTTGGTCCAACATATATATAGATTCACCACAAAAAGAAATATTCAGATATATGGTCCATCTGTCTT